>CAUYLG010071675.1:0-15632 GCA_963573385.1 Cacajao melanocephalus | reverse complement strand
TTCCTTTCCTCTCCTCTCCTCTCCTCTCCTCTCCTCTCCTCTCCTCTCCCCTCCCCTCCCCTCCCCTCCCCTCCCCTCTTTCCCCTCTCCTCTCCTCTGTCTCTCTTACTCCCTCCCTCCCTCCCTTCCTTCCTCTCCCTCCCTTCCTTCCTCTCACACCCTCTCCCTCCTTCCCTCCCTTTCTTTCTACCTTCCTTCCTTTCTCTCCTTTTCGCAATGCTTCTCTTTTCATACCCGCTCTGTTCTATCAGGAAGATAACTGTTTTTGCCTAACATACCATTTTGTCATTGTCTGGCATGCTGTAGAATTGCTATGCCTTTACTGTCTTCTTTGACTCTCTATATGACCATGTTCTTCATGTTTCAATTACTTATTTAACTTAAATCATCCAGTATTTTTATGTGCCAATTATGGGAGAAAGCACCTTTTTGTTTCAACATCATGTGCACTTGACTTGTAGACCAAATGTCCATTGTTGACAGGACAACGGTATACATAGGCCTACCCCTTCACCAAGGTCTATCAGTGGGAACTAATTTCCTCTGGAAATAGAAGGCATCTGTTGGCATATTAAGAATACTGTCTTTAATTCTTCCAACAGCTCCACAAAGTCAATGTATTCTTAATTATGTAAATAATGAAACTGAGATTCAAAGAGCTTAAATAACGTGCATATAGTAAGTGATAATGTTAGTAAATTTACATCATGAGATAATTTATATGATATAGCTGAGCAATACATAAGTAATAAGTTGGTATTATAGGTAGATATTATGGATTTGGTTCCAAATGTGACTGATACCAATGTTATTCATTTAGCCTGGAGAGAGTTGAGATCATTTGCTATTTCACTTAAAAATAATAACCAGAGAAGATCTTAAGAGGAAAGTGAGTAGTCATTGTTACAAATGAGTACACATTATTATTAGGACAGTAGTTAACATCTTCTACTGGAGTCTGCCTTGCTCAGGTCCAGTTTAATTTGTAGAAGGAGAATATTGTTTACATTGTCTCTATATGAGCCATAAATAATTTATGCTCTTGACTCATAGTTTAAACATTGAAAAAAATACAGTGTTAGAAATAGGAAACCCATATGGTAGTATATATAATATAGGTTGTGCACTGCACAAGCACCACATTGAAGGAAGAGCGATTCTCAGCACAGACCCTGAAGATTTCTATATTTTTGATGATTATTTTCTGGTATATAGTAAAAGATCTTGTTTGTAACAAAATCAGTACAAACTATGACAGCTTTTCAGTAGACAGAGGTTATTGCAATTGGCCCTATTATGTGGGAAAAGATAGCTAAGTAGTTGTATTTATTTCTAGGTCACACAAGCAGTTGGCCAATTTGATTTTAAATTGAATGTAGGTAGGTTGGTTGACAAAAAAAAATTAATAGTAACTGGTCATAGTTCTGCTATCCAGGATGTCTAGTGGGGAAACAGAATTAGAGAATTCAATGAAGAATGCACAATAGTTGAAGCACAAAGGGCCCTGAGTAAGGTGAGAAAAAAGTCATCAATTGCACCTGAAATGGAATGGTAAGGTTTATGATTGTGACTTGAATGGAAGAAGAGAGAGTGCTTACTCTGATCAGCCAAGTAAGAGCAGAAAGGAGATTACTGTTTGAAGAAATTCAACCTACAAATAGACAGAAGCACAGAAATGCATGTTCTTTGCCCTAAGGAAATAATGAGAAGTGTCTGTGGAGCATATATCTTATGAATGAATTGAAAAAATAAGATTAGAAAAGCAAATCAGTGTCTACCTTTGGAGGCATGAGTGGCATGTAGTATGTATGGGTATGAGGTTATTTTTTGTCCACTGTGGGCAGTTGGGAGCCATACTTGAAGGTATTTGATAGATAAATAGCCACAAATCATCTTATCAGATATATTTATAGATGTAAAGGTGATTAAAATATTAGAAGAGGGATCAGGCATGATACCTCATGCCTGCAATCCCAACACTTTGGGAGGTAAAGGCAGGATTGCTTGAGCCCATCAGTTTGAGACCAGCCCGGGCAGCATAGTGAGATCTCATTGCTACAAAAGTGTCTTTTTGTTTTTTGTTTTTGTTTTTTGCCAGGTGTGGTGGTGCACACCTGTAGTCCCAATGACTCAGGAGGCTGAGGTGGGAGGATCAGTTGAGACCAGAGGTCAAGTCTGCAATAAGCTGTGATCACCCCACTGCATTCCAGCCTGTATGACAACACGAGACCAAGTCTCAAAAAAAAAAAAAAAAAATAGAAGATATTATTATGTAATAAGACACTAGAACTGATTTCTTCTATCTAATTATAATTTTCTACCCATTGATCAACTTCTCCCCATCCTCCCCTCCCCAACCCATGTAATTACTGTGCTGGTAAGTCTGAATACTCTCAAGAAAATGTAAGCCTTTCTGGGGAAAAGATAAATAGTCCCAACTGCTTAAAGTAAAAGTAGATATTCTAAGTAGATTGTCAATCATGAAAGAAATTGAAAAAAATATTACAAACTAGTAATGCAGTCTTATCATAGGCATCATATCACATTTTTTAAAAATTTTAAATAAAAACATAATTACCTATTGTGCAAATTAATCCAGCACTTAGATAAAGAAATAATGCTTACTGGGCAATCATAAACCCGATTTTAAAAATATATCTGGCAAAGATAGTATCAAAACTCAAACTAAAGAATATTTACAGTTATATACATAGTAATAGCAAGTATACAACAAAATATTTTCTAGAGTTATCTCTTGAAGAATATAGGTATTTTTTAATTTCTTTACATATTGTCTAATATTTATTACATATTTTGAATTTTCTAGATTTACTACAATAAACATATTCTATTTAAATCTATTAAAGGGAAAACTTTTTAAAATTAATTTCCAATATTCTATTTTAAAGGAATCGTCAAGAATATCATCCAAGATTCATATAGGATTATTATTGTAGTGTTATTTAGAGTAGTAGATACTAGAAAAGAGACCTTCTTAAATAACCAAAAATAAAAGAATGTTAATTCAAATTCTATATAAGGCAGTACTGAATAAACCAGTAAAATGCTATTTTAATCTTATTTAAGAAATTGACATATAGTTAAATAAGGATATAAAAGTTTAGTTGATTCCGTTTTTCTGGAATACATACACACACACAGGCTCCTGGATTTTGAAACTGTTAGAAATTACAATCAAATATTATTAACAATATTGGTCCCTCAGTAGTGAGAAAAAATGTGACACACCCTTTAGATTTAGTATAACTTTTTATTTATATGGATTTGTATTTGTTCATCTATTATATTTATTTTAATTCACATCATAATCATACATGTTTAGGGGTACAATTGGATGTTTTGAACATACGTATGTTGTATAATGATCAACTCAGGGTATTTAGTATGACTGTCACCTCTTGCATTTGTCATTTCTTTGTGATGGTCATCCAAGCCTCTTTTCTAGCTATTTTTAATGTAAAATACGTAAGTGTGAAACATTGTCACCCTACCGTGCGATAGAATACTAGAACTTATTTGTTCTAATTATAATTTTGTACCCATTGATCAACCTCTCCCCATCCTCCCTTCCCCAACCCCATCTCTGATAACACTTGCTCTATGATATCAACTCATTTATTGATTTTAAGAAATCCTCTCCTCATTACTTGTTTTTGTCAGGTTTGTTGAAGATCAGATGATTTTAGATGTATGATGTTATTTCTGAGGTCTCTGTACTGTTCCATAGGTCTGTATGTCTGTTTTGATACTAGTAGCATGCTGTTTTGGTTACTGTAGCCTTGTGGTATAGTTTGAAGTCAGGTAGCATGATGCCTCTAGCTTCATTCTTTTTGTTTAGGATTGTCTTGGCTATACAGGCTCTTCTTTGGTTCTGTATAAAACTTAAAGTAGTTTTTTCTAATTCTGTGAAGAATGTCAATGGTAGTTTGATGGGAATAGCATCGAATCTATAAATTACTTTGGGCAGTATGGCCGTTTTCACCATGTTAATATTTCTTATCCATGAAAATGGAATGTTTTTCCATTTATTTCTGTCATCTCGTATTTCCTTGAGTAATGGTTGGTAGTTCTCCTTGAAGAGGTCTTTCACATCCCTTGTTATCTGTGTTCCTAGGAAGTTTGTCCTCTTTGTAGCAATTGTGAATGGGAGTTCATTCATGATTTGGTTCTCTGCTTGTCTATTGATGGTATATAGGAAAGATTGTGATTTTTGCTCATTGATTTTGTACTCTAAGACTTTACTGAAGTCACTTATCAGCTGAAGGAGTTTTGGGACAGAGACAATGCGGTTTTCTAAATATAGAATCATATCATCTGCAAACACAGACAATTTGACTTCCTCTCTTCCTACTGAATACCCTTTGTTTCTTTCTCTTGCCTGATTTCCCTGGCCAGAACTTCCAATACCATGTTGAATAGTAGTGGTAAAAGAGGGCATCCTGTCTTGTATTGATTTTCAAAGGGAATGCTTCCAACTTTTGCCCATTCAAAATGATATTGTTTGTAGGTTTGTCATAAATAGCTCTTACTATTTTGAGATATGTTTCATCAGTACCTAGTTTATTATGAGCTTTTAACATGAAGTGGTGTTGAATTTTATCTGAGGCCTCTTCTGCATGTATTGAGATAATCATGTGGTTTTTGTCATTGGTTCTGTTTCTGTGATGGATTACGTTTATTGATCTGCATATGTAGAACCAGCCTTGTATCCCAGGGATGAAGCCGACTTGATGTGGATAAGTTTTTTGATGTTCTGCTGGATTTGGTTTGCCAGTATTTTATTGAGGATTTTTGCAACAGTGTTTATCAGGGATATTGGCCTGAAGTTTTTGTTGTTGTTGTTGTCGTTGTTGTTGTTATTGTTGTGTCACTGCTGGGTTTTGGCATTAGCATGATTCTGGCCTCATAAAATGAGTTAGGGAGGAGTCTCTCCTTTTCTATTGCTTAGAATAGTTTCAGAAGGAATGGTACCAGTTCCTCTTTGTATCTCTGGTAGAATTCAGCTGTGAGTACATCTGGTCTTGGGCTTTTTTTGCTTGGTAGGCTATTAATTACTGCCTCAATTTCAGACTAGTTATTGGTTTATTCAGGGATTTTATGTCTTCCTGCTTTAATCTTGGGAGGTGGTATATGTCCAGGAATTTATCAACTTTTTTGTAGATTTTCTAGTTTATTCGCATAGAGGTGTTTATAGTATTCCCTGATGGTAGTTTGTATTTCTGTGGAGTAAGTGGTGATATCCCCTTTATCATGTTTTATTGTGTCTGTTTGATTCTTCTATCTTGTCTTCTTTATTTGTCTATTATCTATCTATCTATCTATCTATCTATCTTGTTCTTCTTGTTTTTTTTTCTTTTTTTTTTGTTTGTTTGTTTTTTCCAAAAAAACAGCTCCTGGCTTCATTGATTTTTTCGGAGGGATTTTTGTGTCTCTATCTCCTCCAGTTCTGCTATGATGTTAGTTATTTCTTGTCTTCTGCTAGCCTTTGGATTGGTTTGCTCTTGCTTTTCTAGCTCTTTTAATTGTGACGTAGGATGTCAATTTGAGATCTTTCTAGCTTTCTGATGCGGGCATTTAGTGCTATAAATTTCCCTATCATCACTGCTTTAGCTGTGTCTTAGAGATTCTGGTACATAGTCTCTTTGTTCTCATTGATTTGAAAGAACTTCTTGATTTCTGCCTTAATATCATTAATTACTCAGGAGTCATTTAGGAGCAGGTTGTTCAATTTCCATGCAATTGTGTGGTTTTGAGTGAGTTTCTTAATCCCGAGTTCTAATTTGATTGCACTGTGCCTGGCCTGAGAGACTACTATTTCAGGCTTTTTTGCATTTGCTGAAGAGTGTTTTACTTCCATTTATTGGAATGTCTTACTTCCAATTATTGGTTGATTTTAGAATAAGTGTCATGTATATTCTGTGGATTTGGGGTTGAAAGTTCTGTAGATATATATTAGGTCCACTTCATCCAGAGCTGAGTTCAAGTCCTGAATATTGTTGTTAATTTTCCATCTCATTGATCTGTTTTATATTGACAGTGGGATGTTAAAGTCTTCCACTGTTATTGTGTGAGAGTTTAAGTTTCTTTGTAGGTCTTTAAAAACTTTTTTCATGAATCTGTGTGCTTCTGTATTGGGTGCATATATATTTAGGATATTTAGGTGTTCTTGTTGCATTGTTCCCTTTACCATTATGTAAATGCCTTCTTTGTCTTTTTTGATCTTTGTTGGTTTAAAGTCTGTTTTATCAGAGACTAGGATTGCAACCCCTGTTTTTTTGTTTGTTTGTTTGTTTTTTTTGTTTTTTTGCTATCCATTTGCATGGTAAATTTTCCTTCATCCCTTTATTTTGAGCCTATGTGCATCTTTGCCTGTGAGATAGGTCTCCTGAGTACAGCACACTGATGGGTCTCGTCTCTATCCAACGTGCCAGTCTGTGTCTTTTAATGGGGGCACTTAGCCCATTTACATTTATGGTCAATATTGTTATGTGTGAGTTTGATTCTGTCATCATGATGGTATCTGGTTATTTTGCATACTAGTTGATGCAGTTTCTTCATGGTGTCATTGGTCTTTATATTTTGGTGTGTTTTTGCAGTACCAGTTTTCTTTTCCATATTTAGTGCTTCCTTCAGGAGCTCTTGCAAGGCAGGCCTGGTAGTAATAAAATCCCTCAACAGTTTCTTGTCTGGAAAGGATTTTATTTCTCTTTCACTTATGAAGCTTAGTTTGGCTGGATATGAAATTCTTAGTTGAAAATTCTTTTCTTTACAAATGGCGAATATTGGCCCCATTCCCTTCTGGCTTGTAGTGTTTCAGCTGAGAGGTCTACTGATATTCTGATGGGCTTCCCTTTGTAGGTGACCTAGCCTTTCTCTCTGACTTCCCTTAACATTTTTTCCCTTAATTTCGACCTTGGAGAATCTGATGATTATGTGTCTTGGGGCTGATCTTCTCGTGGAGTATCTTGGTGTTCTCTTTATTTCCTGAATTTGAATGTTGGCTGTCTTGCTAGGTTGGGGAAGTTCTGGATAATATGCTGAAGTGTATTTTTCAGTTTGTTTCCCTTCTTTCTGTCTCCTGGTACTCCAGTCAATCATAGGTTCAGTCTTTTTACGAAGTTCCATATTTCTTGTATGCTTTGTTCATTCATTTTCATTCTTTTTTTTCTATTCTTGTCTGCATGTCTTATTTCAGCAAGGCGGTCTTCAAACTCTGATATCCTTTCTTCCTCTTGGTCGATTCAACCTTGATACTTGTGTATGCTTCATGAAGTTCTCATGCTGTGTTTTTCAGCTCCATCAGGTCAGTTATGTTCCTCTCTAAATTGATTATTATAGTTAGCAATTCCTCTAATCTTTTATTAAGATTCTTAGCTTCTTTGCATTGGGTTAGAACATGCTCCTTTAGCTCATCATAGTTTTTATTACCCATCTTCTGAAATCTACTTCTGTCAATTTGTTCTTATCCTTTGCCTAGTTCTGTGCCCTTGCCAGAGAAGCATTGTGATCATTTGGATGAGAAGAGGCACTCTGGCCTTTTAGGTTTTCAGCATTTCTCGTTGATTCTTTCTCATCTTCATGAATTTGTCTAGTTTCGATATTTGAGGCTGCTGACACTTGAATGGGGTTTTCGTGGGGACTTTTTGTTGTTGATGATGTTGTTCTTGCTTTCTGTTTGTTTCTCTTTCAATGGTCAGGTCTCTCTTCTATAGGGATGCTACAGTTTACTGAGGGTTCCCTTCAGGCCCTATTCATTTGGTTCACTCCCATACCTGTAGATGTCACTCAAGGAGGCTGGAGAACAGAAAAGATGGGTGCCTACTCATTCTTCTGAGATCTCTGACCTCAAGGAGCACTGATCTGATGCCAGTAGGATTTCTCCTACATAGGGTGTCTGACATCCCCTGTTGGAGTGTCTCACACTGTTGGGTGGCAAGGGGTATGGGACCCATGTAATGAAGCACTTTTACTGTCCCTTGGTGGAAGGGGTGTGCTTTGCTGGGGGAAATCCAGTCTTCTGGGCTGCCTGGATTTCTCAGAACTAGCTGGAGGAAAGGCTAAGTCTGCTGGTTTGCAGAAACTGCAGCCACCCTTGCCCCTAGGGGCTCTGGCCTAGGAAGATCAGAGTTCTGTCCCTGAGCCCCTGGCAGGAGTTATTGGAGTTCCTGAAGAGAGGCCTCGTTCAGTGAGGAGGGATGGGGTCAGGGCAAGTCCTGAAGAGGTATTGTGGCTGCAGTCTGCCACAGCAGACTGTGTGTTGGGCTGTGGGGACACCTCTTGTGACCAAGCTGTTTAGCCTCCCTGGCTCTAGCAGGGGAAAAGTACAGCCTGGAGCTATAGAGATAGCTGCTGTTCTTCCCTTGCCCAGGGAGCTTAGCGTGTTAGGCAGCTGTCAGTCCCAGTGCTGGCTGCCATCCCTCCCTCAGGGAGCTCAAAGGGCTTAGACAGCAGCTATGGTGCTGCTTGCTCCTCCCCTCAGGAACTCAGCAGACTTAAGCAGATTCTAGCTGAGAGGCTGTTGAGAATCTGTGCAGCTCCATGGTTGGGACCCTAGTCCCTGGTGGCATGGGTTCACAAGTGGGATCTTCCAATCCATGGGTTGCACAATTCCTTGGAAAAAGCACACTTTCCCAGGCTGGGTAGCACACCAACTGGCTGCCTCCCTTGGCTAGGGGGTAGAGGCTCCCCTGCCTTGTGTGGCTCTCAGGTGGGCCACCACATCACAGTGCTGTTCCTTCTGCTCCATGGATCATGCCAACTGCCTAGTCAACTCTGATGAGAGAACCTGGATACCTTGGTTGCTGATGCAGGATTCACCTGCTATTATGGTTCTTTTGGAGGGGAGCCTGCGATCCCTGCTGCTTCTAGTCAGCCATCTTGGCCCTGCCCCCCTGCCACATTTTCTTTACCCATTCATCCATTGATGGACATGTGTTGATTCCATATCTTCACTATTATAAATGGTACTGTAATAAACGTGGGAATACAGGTATGTCTTCAACATATTGATTTCATTTCTTTGGATATACCCCAGTAATGAAACTGATGGATCATATGGTAGTTCTATTTTCAATTTTCTGACAGACCTTCATAGAATTTTCCACAGTGGCTGTACTAATTTACAATTCCACCAACAGTGTGTAAGTGTTCCCTTTTCTTTGTATCCTAGTCAACATTAATTTACTTTGTATTTTTGATTCTAGCCATTCCAACTGGAATGAGGTATCATCTTATTTGATTTTTATTTCTCTGATAACTAAAGATGTTGAGCATTTTTTAATATACCTATTGACCATTTCAATATCCTTTTTTTTTTAGAAATATCTATTAAAGTATTTTCTTAATTTTCTGATCAGGTTATTTGGGTTTTTTTGCTGTTATTTAAGTCCCTATATATTCTGCATATAAACCCCTGGTCAGATGCATAGTTGCAAATATTTTCTCCCATTTTGTAGGCTGACTGTTTATGCTGTTGTTTTCTTTGCTGTGTAAAAGCTTTTTAATTTGATGTAGTCTCATTTATCTACTTTTTCTGGTTTTGTTTCCTGTGCTTTTGCAGTCTTTTTAAAAAAAAAATCCTTGCCCAGCCTAATGTCATACTGCATTTCCCCTGCATTTTTTTCTAGTAGATTCAGTTTTAGGTTTTACATATGAGTCTTTAATTGCAGTTGAGTTGATTTTTGTATGTAATGAGAGATAGAGTTTTTTGTTTTTTTTTTTTTTTGGCAGGGGTGGGGAATATAGGTATTCAAATTTCCCAGCACTATTACTTTAAAAGATTGCCTTTTCTCCAATGTGCATTCTTGACACCTTTGCAGAAAATCAGTTGGCTGTGGGTGTATGAATTTATTTCTTGGTTATTATTCTGTTCCACTGGTCTATTTGTTTTTATGCCATTATAATGCTGTTTTGATTACCATAGCTTTGTCGTAGCCTTTTAAATTAAGTAGTGTAGTACCTCCATGCTTTTTTACTTTGGCTATCCAGGGTTGTTTTTGGTTCAGTATAAATTTTAGGATTGTTTTATCTATTTCTGTGAAGAATGTAATTGGTCTTTGATAGAAATTGCATAAATCTGTATTATGCTTTGGTTAGTGTGAACATTTTAACAATATTAATTCTTCTAATCTAACCACATACCACCACGCCCAGCTAATATCTTTTTGTGTTTTATGTTGGCCAAGATTACAGGCATGAGCCATCGTGCCCAGAATAGCATAGTATTTTCTATTCAAATCACCTGGAATACTTTTGAAAAACTACAAATTCGTTTTTTATTGTTTTTTTGTTTTTTTAGACGGAGTCTGGCTCTGTCCCTCAGGCTGGAGTAGAGAGGCGCTATCTCAGCTCACAGCCACCTCTGCTTCCCTTGTTCAAGCGATTTTCGGTTGCCTTGGCCTCCTAAGTAGCTGGGCCTGCATCACCACAGCCGGCTAATTTTTGTATTTTTAGTAGAGACAGGGGTTTTACCATGTTGGCCAGGCTGGTCTAAAATGCTTGACCTCAACAGATCCATTCGCTTCGGCCTCCCAAAGTGCTGGGATTACAGGCATGAGCCACTGCACCTGGCGGAAAAAACTACAGATTCTTGAGTCCTGTTCAGAATCTCTTTTGTTGGGCTAAGAAATCTATATTTAAGACAAATTCAGAAATACTCTGGTAATTCTGATCCAGCCAGCCCCTCAAATAGCATTAGAAAATCATTAATTTAATAGATCTAAGGTAATTTTGATGCACAACCAAGATCAGAAGTCATATCCTTTAAAATTAAATTACAAATAGTTCAATTTAACACTAATTAAAATGTCAATGTATTATTTTTAACATCCCTTTATCAGACATATAGCTAAACAACTACAAAGACAGAATTTGAAATGGAGACTTGGTCTTTCCTAAGCCCACCACTTTTCTTCTTTATTTTGCTACCCTCAGAAAGTGATATGCTACTTGAAGTTGCCTTTTGTAGCATGGTACTATTGTATCAGGAGATATTCCTAAAAATATTTTGATGAGAATTAAATATGCAAAATTATTCCCAAAATGTATATTCTTGTTGCTTGACAATCCAACTTTAACTAATTTTGTCATGTTACAGCAGCATGACAGCTGCCTGGCCTCATGATTAAAGGGTAACTTTTAAGAAATATGTAGAAACATTAGAAAAGAGGTACTCCTAGACTTTGAAAAATCTGAAATTAGGCCAATTAAATCATTTCAGCATGGTGAAATTATTTTAACAAAAGTTAAAATGTTATTAAAATTAAATTTTATAAGGATTAAGTTAAATTTTATTAAAATTAAACTAAAATTAAAATTTAAATTCTAATTTAAAAATTTTTAATGAAAGAATGGACTCCTTTTGGCTTTCCTACTGTTTTAAAATCTATGTACTATATACAGAGCACACTACAATTACAAAAGAAAAAAGTTCTAATTCCATTTGCCTAATGTAAGTACTCCATGTAGGTTCTGGACTTTTCTCCACTGGTGATCCATTTCCATCTCTAGAGTGCAGAGCATACATTCCTATACTTCTTTCATGGGACTGATCACCAAAGGCCTCAAAATACACCTAATTTTCCTTAATAACTGGTTACCAAGGACAATGCAAGTAGGCTATTATGGGATAGAATGGATCAAAGGGTTGGACCATGCATCTTAACCAAGAAAAGAGATAACATCAAACGACTCATCAGAGGACTAGATTTTTAATAAATGTATTTGTTTAGTTTGTCCATGTCTATGTCCATAGTTTCTAGAAATTCAGACAAGCACATTACTGGAAAGGGGCAGGCTCTTTTCAATTCTGCAAAAGTTTGGAGTTCATTTTCACAGTGAAGGCTGAATTGTGGAGCTTTGACTAAGAGAGCAAAAGTTCTAAAACCCATGTAGAACTGCCCAGGATGGCATCTCACGATATCCATGTCCTTTTCCTGTCTTTGCTGTTCTTTTTTTCCCCAAACTGGTTTTTGCATAACACCCCAAACAAGGCATTACTGGGAAGATGATGTCTTAGCTAAGAATGAATTTTCAATCCTTACCATGGCCCACTGTGCACTGAAAAAGTGTTTCCCTCTAAGCTCTCTGTGATTCATCTCTAACTACTTCACTATCTTATTGCTCCCACTCTTTTCTCTCTAACTTCCTTGCCCTTCATGAAATACATCAAGTCCGTGCCAGTCTCAGGGCACTGAAATTCCTGTTTCTGTGTCTCAAAGGTACTTAGCTGAGATTTCGGCTTGGCTTTCTCCCTCATTTCATGCACTTCTCTGCTCAGGTACTACCCTCTTGAAAAGGCTTTTCTGACCCCTCTATAAAATAGTACTCTGTATCTACCAAAACTCTCCATCTGCTCAGGCCTCTTTGTTTTTCCTCTTAGCACTTTTCACCTCCTGACCAATTATATATTTATTTGCCATTTATATCTACCCACTGAGGTTTAAGTTCTATGAAAGTAGAGACTGTGTCTTTTTGATTCAGTGTTGTTTGGTTTCTAAAACACTAACTGATGCACTAGAAATTTATAATGAATATATTAACCTAATTAATGTATATGAATAAGAGAATTTCAGCTTACTAAATGCATTAGTGAGTGATTTTTTAAAGTATAAGTTCTCCAACATGTTATTGTGTGTGTGTATGTACGTGTGTATCAGGTAGGGCCTAGAATAATTATCCCTGAACCCCTTTATCGTCTTCCCCCACAAGCACATACTCATTCCACTTTACACAATCACACACACACAGCTTGTGTGTACTGTCAAAGTGATTACTGCTATATACCATACAGTTGGATATATATTAAATAATTATTTATTTTTGTAGTTTATAGTTTGAGATTTAATAATTCATTCTGCTTGAACTGATTTTGTAGCTCATCAGTGATGTTGCCAGTTAGCCACAGCATTTGGGCCTTGGATGATGCAGGTTTTCAGATACCCCAAAAAGTCTTCCAACAGTATTATGGCATCTTTTGTGATTTATAACTTTCCTCCCAATGTCATTGTAACCCCCTAGTTCATCAGTTGCAAATATTTCCATCCTAAGCTTGCAGAGTGGTTCAATGTGCTAGATATTAAGACAAAAATTTGAAATGAGGCTGGGCGTGGTGGCTCATGTCTGTAATCCTGGCATTCTGGGAGGCTGGGATGGGTGAATCACTTGAGCCCAGGAATTTGAGACCAGCCTGGGCAATATGCCAAAATGCCCTCTTAAAATAAAAATGAGCCAGGTATGGTGGTATACGCCTGTGGTTACAGCTACTTTGGAAGCTGGAATGGGAGGATCACCTGAGCCTGGGAAGTTGAGGATGCAGTAAGTTGTGATCATGCCATTGCACTCCAGCCTGGGTGTTAAGAGTGAGACCTTGTCTGGGAAATAAATAGTTTAAAATGGAATAGTTTATGTGACAAGGCGTGATATAAATGGTTCAAGACAGCCATGATAGTCAATCCTGACTTTGCTACCTGCTTAGTAGTGTTGTCTGACTACTAAGGTGCCTGACATTGTACGCCTTAGTTTCATCTTCTGTAAAATGGGGATCATTATACCCACTTAACAAAATTGTTATTAAGGAATAATAACATATGTAAAGCGCTGTTTGGCACAAGCCAAATGGCAATTATTTAACTAGAACTAACTTTCAAGTCCCACAAAGGGCCTTAACTAAGTGTGAGAGGCACACTGGGTGCTCAAGTACTATTGTTTGGATGATTGAGTCTATCTTATTGTACTCCTTGGAGATCTTGCTATGATTATCTCACTTAATAAATAGGACGTGAAGAAAGAACCTATTATA
This sequence comes from Cacajao melanocephalus, assembly GCA_963573385.1. Taxonomy (NCBI): domain Eukaryota; kingdom Metazoa; phylum Chordata; class Mammalia; order Primates; family Pitheciidae; genus Cacajao; species Cacajao melanocephalus. The sequence continues at coordinate 1,813 of CAUYLG010071675.1, read as the reverse complement.
GTAGGAATAACTTGGTGTTCATGAATTCACAGTAATCTTATCCTAAAATTTGAAAATTATAGTTTGTGTATAGCTAAAACAAAAACGAAGACAAAAATAACCTGTACTAGGATACTAGGAGTAGAATGAGATTATTGTACTCAGTGTAATCTTTCTCTCTCTAACTAACACTGTAAATCTTAGGAAGGGGCAGATTTGAATCACAGCTAAGAGGAATAATCACAATAGTTTTATTGAAAGAACTGTCAGAGAAGGCGAACAACTTTTAATATGTCCAGGTGCATACCTTTTAATTGTTTGTGCCAACAGGCAAAGTTATTGGAAATGATAATCTAAACAATATTTTATTGAATTACATGGTTACAAGGTAATATTCACATGCACATACATATACCCACAAGTACTTCTGTCTATAGTGAATATACTTTCCCAACTATATTTATTGGAATATTTACTTGGAATATTGTGAAATATATGCCCTTTCCTTGAGTCTATGTAAAGTTGGTCAGAGTACATACAGGAAAAGGGAAGAGATGGCAGAAGAGGGAAAATGTTACCAGAAAAATCTTACGGATTCAACAGATGTGACTTATGAGTCTGTTTTAAATAACTACAAAAACAGTTTTGTTCTTTACAAATACAAATGTGTACAGTCTTTTGTCATAGTTTAGAAATTTCTTTATTAGTAGTACAGAATTCAGACTTCCACTTCACCTTCCAGTGTAGTAAAAAAAACTAGAATTTTGAACTCAAATCCCAGCTCAGCCATTGATTAGCTGAAAGACTTTTAGGGACGTTTTCTCATTTCTTGATTCACAAAGTGAAAATAAAAATAGCTACCACAAAAGACTCGTTATTACAGATTACAGGCGTATCTACACACACATATATGTTCACACTTATTTACATATACATTTATATTATAATTTCATTTATGTATGTATATATAAAGCATTACTTTATACTAAGTTTCAATAAATGTTACTATTTAATGTAAAATGTAACCAGGACATTTTGTAAACAGTATAGATGTTTCTTCAAATAGTGTAAATACCAGCCTTTTCCAAAAGAGAAGAATAATGTTCACTATTTATTCACTTTTATTGCAGGCTTATGAAAAAATTGCTTACCTACTCACTAATTTAGGTAAGTCCATTTTTCTTACTTCACACCTTAGTCAGAAAATAACATATGGGCATGTCAGTCTGTAATTACTTTATGTAATGTAGCATTTTAATAATTTCAGTTATTTAAGTACTTACCAATAAAAATGAGAAAGGTAGTAAAGGAAGTTGGTCTATATTGAATGACAGTAGAGAGGCAATGCACATAGTTGCAAAATATTTTTACTAGAGATTAACACACCTGGTTCTTCCTACTTAGGAGTACTTGCTTCTCCAACTTTTCAGTTCTTTGGGTTTTTCCTCAATTTTTTTTTAATCAAAGTATTATACTACATGTACACATTTTATTTTATTTTATTTTTGAAAGAAAGAAAAAGAGAGGAAAGAAAGTGAGAGTGAAAGAAAGAAAAAAAAGAATGTACGAGAGAGAGAAAGAGGAAGAGAAAGACGGAGAGAGAACGGGATTCTTGTTCTATTGCCTAGGCTAGAATGCAGTCTAAAAATGGGTATTAAAAGCCTCTATTATGCCAATAATTGTGCTTAACAGTGGAGACAGGAAGGAATAAGAGATGAAAATAACAAACAAGCAGCCAACCAATATTTTATTTAAACCTGTGAAATGCTATGCAATTGCTGAGGAGTGATTTACTTCCAATTATGCGGTCACTTTTAAAACAGGTGTAATATGA
>CAUYLG010071673.1:0-88625 GCA_963573385.1 Cacajao melanocephalus | reverse complement strand
TACTTTGCAGAAGTTATGCATCAACACTTCATCCCTTCCCTCAGCTCAACAGCCTCCAGGTGAGAGGTGAAACGTGTATGGGCTCAAGCTCAAAATGGCCATGGTACAGTTAAGCACCGTGAACGGGAGCGATCCCCACACAGGCCTGCCCTGGCCACATCCCCAGGATCCATCCCACGTAGGGGTGACCAGGGAGCCTAACACACCGGTTGGCAGGACTGGGGCCCATGATCTGCTCCACCACGGGCTGCCCCTGAGTGCCAGGGCAATGAGGGGAGCTCATGGTGATGTCACCCTGCCCCAGGTGCAGGCCTGGGCCCAGCAAGGACCTGGAGCACCCACCCCAGGCTGTGAGGGGCACCGCAGGGGCTGCACACTCCATGGAGCCTGTGGAAGCCAGAAGGAGGCAGCAGCCCTCCCCTACCTCAGCCCTGCACAGCTGCAGCCACCAGTCAGGGCTGTAGGTCTGGGCCTAAGTGTGCACTTGGCCCAGGAAGGTCCCTGTTCCCCGCAGGCTCATAAATACCTGCTCCCACTGCCTGGCTTCTCCCCACTATCTGTGCCTGCTCCATTCTCAGAGGCGTCGCCAGGGCTTCAGGCTCTATGGAGCCAGCAGGAGCCCCACCCCTTGCAAGTTGGTGGGAGGGAGCTCCCTGGGTGCAGCTGCAGCCGCCCTCCCAGGCACAGGACCTGGGGGTCTCTGCAGCCTGCACTCTCTGGAGTGAGAAGAACCCCTGTTTCTGCAGGCTCAGGGGTATCTGCTCCCACTGCCTGGCCTCTCCCTGCTGCAGGTGCAGGCTCCAATCTGGGAGCAGTGCTGGAGCTGAGCCCAGGCACTGTCCCACCTGGCTGGATATGGGCACGCTCAGGCCCTGCCACCCTTGGCATGAGCAGCCCAGGCACCATGGAAGGTGGCAGCAGGCAAACAGGCTCCTGGGCAGAAGGGGGAGGGTCTGTGGCAGGGCCCCACCTTCAGGCCACCCCAGGCCTGAAGGCTGAGGTCTAGGCTGCCAGTCCCACCAGACCAGAGTGGGAACTTGTGCCTTCTCTGGACTTCCCATGGCTGCCCATGAACCAGTCAGGAAGGACTTCCTCCCCTCTGAAGCCCATAAAAGCCCCAGGCTCAGCCAGAACAAAGGAGAGAATGGAGAGATGATGGGATGACTAGCTGCGGAGAGGACCTGTCCTCTTCAGTGCCTCCTCTCTGCTGAGAGCTGAACACAACCTGCCTGCAGAGAAGCGCTTCCCCTGAGGGTCTCCTCTGAGCTGTCTCACCCTCAATAAAGCTTCCGTTTGTCTCACCCTCCACTTTTAATCCAAAGGCCCCTGGACAGCTCTGGATCCTGACTGCCATGACACTAGGGTGCTGGCGCTGGGATCTTCAGTCTTTCCTATTGTTCTTTGTTTCTTTCACAGCTGTCAAGGTTCCTATCTGTTCATACACAATGTTAAATGTTATGGATGTTGTTGTAAACCAGATGTGTTATTGGGCAGAAAGAGCCTTTGGCTTGGTCATCAAAAGCATAAAATGAAAGTTTAAGAGCAGCACAGGTGAAGCACAGTGTGCCTTGGTGCCTGTGTGTGAATTTGTGGCAAAAAATGTCCTTGTCATTTCCTTGGTTGCCAATGTAGTGCCAAGCACCTTGAGGCACACAAAAGAAGCCTTGGGAAGGAAGCACTAATATCAATACCATCCTGCAGCTGGGCCTTCTCTGTAAACACGAGGGCCAGCAGTCTGAGGTCCCATATGCCTTCTTTGCCTTGCAGGATAATTCAGATATTTGCCTCTGTTGTAGGATTGATTTAGCCCTCTTAGCAACCGTCTCAGGAGAGGCTGCAAGGAGAATTCCAGGGAAATAGGGAAGCAAACCCCAGAGGTACCTCCAGCCAGGGAATCAACTCCCTCTACTCCTCCCTACCCAAGTTCTCCTCCAAACTTGCTCCCGCCTAGGAATCCTCACATTAGGCAGATTCCAGTCTTACTCCTGCCCTACAACAGACGCCTGGTGAATATAGCCCCTTAAGGTCCAGGTCCTCTTTTCTCTAAAGGACTTAAGGCAAATTAAGAGGGATCTTGGCAAGTTTTCAGACAGCCCTGACAGATACACAGTGGCTTTCCAGAACTTAACATGAGTATTTGATCTCTTCTGGAAAGACATCATGTTAATTTTGAATCAAACCCTGATCACTGCTGAAAAGCAGGCCACGCTGTAAGTGGCAGAGAATTTTGAGGGTGAACTTTATACCTCATATAAGGCCAGGGAGGAAAAAGAGCCTTATTTAATTGGAAGAATAGTAGTACCATTGGAGGACCCTAAATGGGACCCCAAAGATGAAACGGAAGCATGGAGGAGGAAACACTTTCAGGTGTGATTGCTGGAGAGCTTGCAAGGGACTGAGACTAGGCCTCTCAGTCGCACTGGGCACCAGGGTTGGGTGCGAGTCCACCCTGCCTTCCTGGAGGGGTGGCAGGGGCCTAGCTGAAGCACACCTCTGTCTCTGTCTCCTGATTTGATCGAGGGACGGCTGGTGCTAGGGGATGAGTTCATCACACAGTTAGCTCCTGATGTCAATAGGGGGCTGTGGAAATGGGCTGTGGGTCCAGATGGTACTCTACTGGGCCTCCTGGCCATGGCCACTCTGATCCTTTGCAGTGGGAACTAAGAGGAAGTACAGAAAAAAGAGGGGAGATACAGGAAAAGTAGAGGCTCTAACAGCCACCTTCAGGCTTATGGATGCCAAAGTCCCCAAGAGGCACCTGTTGACTGCTGCAAATGTGAACCACTGGAGGGAGGACTGTCCCTGGGAGGCGGGTCTGTTGGTCCAGGGCTGGTCTCTTCAGTGGTGCAGTAGGGCTGACAGGTCCTCAGGCTCCTCTGCCAGCTCCAGTGTTTCAGACTGCATTGCCATCCAGGAACCCCAGGTGATTCTGGAGATTGAGGGAAGGGGGATGTACCTCCTCCTGGACTCCAGTTGGCCTTTCAGTTTTCCTCTCCAACCTAGGCCTCCATCCTCTGTTGGCACGACCATGAGGGGTATCTCAACTCTCCTTCTGCCACCACGTCAGAGTCAACACAGTCCTATGAATACAGAGAGCTTTTCTGTGGGAGGAGTCAGCTTTTTTCCTTTTAGGAGGCACCTTGTTAGGTCACGTCCCCAATTTCTGGGACTCCATTTCTCTCCCTTCTTTGAGGAAGACCTGATCCCACAGCTTTACCTGCTAGGGTTAGGGAGGCCGTGGAGGAGCTGCCTTTACCAGTTGCTAGCTGCAATCTGGTGAGACCACATGGGACTAGTTTAATGGACCCATACACCCTCCTGGGACACCTTCTTTTCCCAAACTTCAGTTTGAAGCCCTTGAATGGAAGGGTAGACCTGAGGCAGATAGCAGCAGGAGTTGAGGGCACAGCAAAGTGTGCATGACTCATTCCTGCTGATTAGGTCTTTCTGCTTCGTAAATGAAAGTCATATGTGCGTCCATGGCATAGATAAGATCTAGGGAATTCAAAGATTACTGACAGCGGGAGGCTTACGCACATATGACTGAGGTGAGTGCAACTATTCCTGGCTATGCCTCCCTACTTCATGGGTAAAGGTCACACTTGCCCCCATGGTTGGCAACTGCACAGGTCACTGAGACTCAGGGATGTAAGGTCGGAAGAAGAAAAAGGGATACCTTTTTTTCTCTCTGTCACGTACTCTGGGTATTCACAGAAAGAGAGGAACAAGGGGATGATTTTCTCACTTCTTTCCAGATGGGTGACCAATCCTTTAGCTTGCACTGCACTCCTCACGAGTGCACCCTAAATTACTGGAACTCCTTTGACCCTCAGACTCTGGAAAAAGTGTACCACAGGCTACTGTCCTTGGATGCGTCCCCCAAAATGGGAAGACTTTAAATTCCCCAAACCTTAAACTGCTTGGCAATCTCTTGAGGGGGGACAACTTTTCTTTTTCTGTTCCCCCTTCATAGGACCCCAGGCTCAATGGGGCTCCATAGCTCCATGGAGGGAAACCCAGAAGCCTGACATGCTGGCAAAAGGGTAAAAGTTCTTACCAGTTGAACTTCTGGCTTCTCCCTGTGTATGCAAACTGGTTATAGGACTGGTAAAAAAAAAAAAATCATTGTACTTCCTGCCTTTCTATCAGCTCAAAAGCCAGATGTATCAGCCATTTGGCATGGCTAAGCTTGGGTAATAAGAGATTTAAAATAATATCTTTAAAAAGGATACCTATGGTTAAATGTCAGTGTAATTACAGACAGAAACCCAAGCTATAGGTATATTCAAAAGGCCGTTTTTGAATCTTGTTTTTCTAGAGAAAAGCTTTTTTCTTCCCAGTTGACTGAGTTATTTTTCTCCATTTTTGTCTTGTCATTCTTAATGCACATGAGAGACCCCGAGATGACTTCTGATGGCCTGAGACTCCTTGAGAAAATGGAGGGGCCGCTGACCCTGTTTTGGGAAAAACCTCTGTTTTCCTCATGGAGCCCCAGGAATTACAGGTAGATGGATCTCTCTCAAAATGTGTTTTTGTCTTCCAGCTATGCTTACTTACTGTGCCTTCAGAAGTTCTATCCCTGGGTCTTAAAGGCTCCACCCCAAAGTCAGTAATACAATTAGGAGATTGGCAAATGAAAAGCCTTACAACGACTGGATCTTCTTCTGTTAGCCTGAGTGGCGATTTATGTGCCATATTTATGTATTAAAAAAGAGCTCTAACTATTGGCTTAAAGAAAACTATGCATTTTGATAAAATATTTTGAAAGGAAAATAAAGCTGTAATGCTTTTTAGTTCTCCATAATGTAGACATATGTTTCAAATTATGCAGTTAGATATGAAGTTTACTAAATGGTTTAAGATCATAAACTGCTTCTTTGGCTCTTGAAAATTGTTTGCCTGGCCGGCTTTACAGTTTGGCAGGGCCTGGGGGCATACGGAGTTAATCACACCCAAGCTGGAACACGTCAGACCTTATCTGCAGCTAGTACATAATTAAAATAACTTGCCAGGTTATGCACCAAATTTTAGAATTGCCAAGAATTACCGTGATAACATTTAACTGCAACTACTGAAAATAGACGTACATGTGAGGTGACTAAGGAGAGTAAAATGTGTCTTTAGTAAAAGTATAAGGCATGGGAATGTAATTTTTTTGCCTAGTTTAGGGGGTTAATTAGAAAAAATAAAGCTAAAGGTTTAAACAAGTTGTGGAAGGTTTGTAAAGATCACATATTGACTAAATTCAAAACAGTATTATTTGGTTTTTACATAAATTGAACATTGGAATAAAAGCATAACAAGGATTCCTTGAGGCACTGACCTGCTTTTTAACAAAAATTTGTAAAGGGTTATAAAAGGTTTATAAGAATCTCATCCCGTGGTCAAACTGATTAAGATTGGATGGATTCACCTGTAAGGTTTCATTATAAAAATTGGGGTTGACATTAATAGTAGACTAATGCAAGGGTGAAATTTGGTTTTCTATCGCTTGAACAAGATTTTCGTGAAATAAAAAATTTTGTTTGCCTTGTGAATAAACCACTGGAAAAATAAGGGAAAGACAAGAGACAGATTGAAAAAGTAGGTTTTCCTTCTTAATGATAAAGATTTTTGGTTTTTTAAAATGTGAGTCATCATTTTGTCTAAGTGGATGACTTACTGTAATCTGAAATTCAGTGCTTTAAACCTTTAACGTATTTGATAGGCATCCCAGAATCAAATTTCAGTGTCAAAATGGTCTTTTCTAAGCCCTGACTTTTGGATGCCTCAGAGCGCCCCTTGAGCATCCAAGGGAGATGCAAACAGGATAATTGGATATATTTAGCTACATAGGTTTGTCAAAATAAGGTGGTGTTTAATCTCCAGGTTATATTTTAGTGTGTAATGTTAATATGTGTTCTAAAATGGTATGGGATTTCTAAAATTCTGATTCTGGGTATGTGTTACCAATCATAATTAGAGTTGTTATGTTAGATTATTATGACCAAACTTGGTCAGAAGGGACCAAATTTCTTTGTCAACTGTGTTTTTTGCTGTGACTTCCCTAGGACATCTTGACATTCACCAACAATTGTCTTGTTCCAAGGATGAATTATACTCCTCAAATGCAGGCTTCTAGTAACTTTGGAGATTGGGAGCAGCACTTGACCAGGTGAACTGAACTAAGGGAAGACTGAAGTCATCTTCGGCTCTCCACTTGGAACATTGATATCCCTATGTTCTGTTTTTCACAATCAAGGAAGCTTTACTTTAGCGCTATGTGTAGCATTTGACGGTTGTGGGGTGTGAATTAACCGTGATTTCTGATTGCAGCTCAGAGGAAACAAAAGGGATGCGCTGTCAAACTCCAAACGTCCCTCAAGTGGAGCCTCAGATGACGGCTCCCTAACACCGGGAACCCTTAGACAGGCCTCTGAGAGCGCCCTGGCTGCCGCTTTACCAAAGCAACTCCCCTTTCAGCCTGAAGCAGCTAAGAACGGCCATCATCCCTATCCTAACGGCAGGCAGATGTGCGTCTTCAGAGGGTACGGGTGTGGCTGCTGCAGGGAGGGCATGGGGAGGAGGCAGGGAGCCCTCAGAGCCCACTGGCTCTGTGGAGCATGCAGCCCTGGACGTGCCTCCAAGACTGGAGCAGGTGCTGACAGCAGGGAGAAGCGAGGCAGTAGGAGCGGACACTTCTGAGCTTGCGAGGGGCAGGAGACCTTCCCAGGACAAGAGCACATGGAGGCCCTGGTCTACAGCCCCAACTTTGGCAGCTGAAGCTGTGCCTGGATGTGCCTGGGGCTGCCGCAATGGGCCTGGGCTGGTTGCTTGCTGGTGGGGGAGCAGCACAGGTGGGCAGACAGGAGTTCCAAGGTGCAGCCGGGTCCAGGGCAGTGCCGCGCTAGCACACGGGTGTGGGGCTAGCCTGGGAGGCGGAGCTGGGGCCCGATTTGGGGGCCCGGGGCAGGAAGTGGGAGGGACACCCACTTTGGGGACCTAGCTAGCAGTGCAGCGACTGAACCCACCCCACCGAGGGTGCCAGGTTCCTGGGCCTTGGGAGGAGGCTCTGCGTGGGGCCTCCTGAAGATTTGCCCCACGTCGGGGTGACTGCTCCACCCTGGGCCATCCCTGATCACCAGGGCTATGGGGGAGCTGTGGCAATGTTGCCCCTGCCCCAGATGCTGGCCCAGGCCCAGCGAGGACCTGCAGCCCCTGCCGCAGGCTGCAAGAGGGCACAGCTGGGGCTGCACGCTTCAGGGAGCCTGCGGGAGCAGGAGCCGGCAGAGGCCTGGCCTACTCCAGGACAGCTTCAGCCACCAAAGTTGGGGCTGTAGACCATGGCCTCCATGTGCTCTTGTCCTGGGAAGCTCTCCTGCCCCACACAGGCTCAGAAATGCCCGCTCCTACTGCCTCACCTCTCCCTGCTGTCAGGCCTACTCCAATCTGGGAGGCGTGTCTGGGGCTGCATGCTCCACTGAGCCAGTGGGAGCCAGGGACAAGCAGAACCTCCCCACCCCCAGCAAGTTGGTGGGGTGGGAGCTTCCTGGGTGCAGCTGCAGCTACCCTCCCAGGCACAGGACCTGAATATGTCTATAGTCTTCACTCTTTGGGGCCCGGGAAGCCCCCATGTCCCAGCAGGCTCAGGGTTGTTTGCTCCCGCGGCCTGGACTCTCCCCATTGCCGGCACCCACTCCAATCTTGGAGCAGGGTTGGAGTTGAGCCCAGGCTCTGTCACAAACCAGCCGGATGTGTGCATGCTTGACCCCTACTGCCATGGCCCCCTCTGGACTTTGGGCACCAACAAGTGCAAGGGGGAAGCCAAGAGTGGGGGGCTGAAGGCGGCTCTGCGCTGGCCTGCAGGTGCCCCTTGGCACAAGCAGCTCAAGAACCATGGCTGCTGGCAGGAGGCAGATGGGCTCCTGGGCAGAAGGGGGCAAGTCCGCAGTGAGGCCTCACCTTGCCACCAGTCACAGAGGTGGACCCCAAAGATTCCATAACACTATCAGGAGAACAGTATGGGGAAACTGCCCCTGTCATTCAATTATCTCCACCTGGCCCTGTCCTTAACATGTGGGGATTATTACAATTCAAGGTGAGATTTGGGTGGGGACTCAGCCAAACCATGTTGCCACAGAACCAATTGTTCCTGTATCTCCATATCCCTGAGGCCCGGGTGATATCTTTCCAACAGCCACCCAAAGGGCTGCATTGTCACCACAGCAGCTGGACCCAGCACTGAAGCTGTGACCTCAGCACCCAAGCCCACACATTGCCCTACATCCCAAGGGATAGGTGGTTCTGCACAGCAGAGAGGCTGACCCCAGGACAGAGGGAGCCACCGTGCATGCTCCCCAGAGCCTAAGAGACAAAGGAAAACAAATTCAGGAAAATAAAATCAGGAAAACAATTTATAATCTGAATGAGAAATTCAACAGAGGTCAATATCATCAAAAAACCCGGAAATCTTGGGACTAAAGAATTCAACAATAAAAGAAAAGATACAGTTGAGAGCTTCAGTAATAGAGTAGATCAAAGCAGAAGAAATATTTCTGAACTTGAAGACAGATACATTAAAATACAAAGTCAGAGAAAAATAAAGAAAAACGAATAAAAGGGAATGAAGTAAGTCTGTGTGACACATGGGACACCACTAAGTAGAAAAATTTTCGCATTATGAGAGTTCCAGAAGGAAAAGAGATGGAACAAGGAATCAAATCTATCTAAGGAAATAATTGAAAATTATGCTAGTTCCAGAAGGTCCGTAGTGATATGGACATTCAGATATGGTAAGCTCAAGACACACAAATAGATTCAATCTAAAAAGGTCCTCTCTGAGGCATGTTATAGTCAAACTGTCAAAAGACAAAGAGGGAATTCTAGAGACACCATATGAGCTCACGCACATTGATAGCTAAAAACAGCGGATCTTACACAAGCAGAGAGTAGAACTGTGGTTATTAGGGGCTGGGACAGGTAGCTGGGGAGAATAGAGAGAGGTTGGTTAACAGATATAAAATTACAGCTAGATAGGAGGAATAAACTCTAATGTTCTACAGCGTTGTAGAATGACTATAGTTAATTGTAATTTATTGTATATATTCAAGTAGCTAGAAGAGAGAATTTTGTGTGTTCTCAGTACAAAGAAATGATATAATTGCCAGAAGATGTGGCTCATGCTTGTAATCCCAGCACTTTGGAGGGCTGAGGCGGGTGGATCTCTCAGGAATTTGAGTCCAGCCTGAACAACATGGCAAAATCCAATCTCTACATAAAAATACAAAAAATTAGCTGGGTGTGGTGGCAAGCACCTATAGTCTCAGCTACTCGGGAGGCTGAGATGGGAGGATTGCTTTAGCTCAGGAGGTGGAGGTTGCAGTGGACCAAGATCATGCTGCTGCACTCCAGCCTGAGCAAAGAGCCAGACTCTGTCTCAAAATAATAATAATAAAATAAATGTGTGAGGTGATGGATATACGAGTTACCCTGACTTGATCATTGCACATATACGTATATCAAAATATCACTCTGGGCCAGGCATGGTGGCTCACTCCTGTAATCCCAGCACTTTGGGAGGCCAAGGTGGGTGGATCATCTGAGGTCAGGAGTTTGAGACCAGCCTGGCCAAAATGGCGAAACCCTGTATCTATGAAAAATACAGAAATTAGCTGGGCATGATGGCAGGCACCTGTAATCCTAGCTTCTCAGGAGGCTGAGGCAGGACAATTGCTTCAACCTGGGAGGCAGAGATTGCAACGAGCCGAGATCACGCCATTGAACTCCAACCTGTGAGACAGAGTGAGACTCCATCTCAAAAAAAAAAGTCGTTCTGCATGTCATAAACATTTACAATTATTACATACTAACTAAAAATAAATAAATAAGTAAAACGAATGGCTTCTATTCTGTTTTCCATAGAGACAGGGTCTCACTGTGCTGCCCAGACTGGTCTCAAACTCCTGGCCTCAAGTGGTCCTTTCATCTCAGCCTCCCAAAGGGCTGAGATGACAGCCGTGAACCACTGTGGCCAGCCCCCGCTTCTATTCTAATAGCCAGAAACGGCAGATAAAAATGATTCCAAATGCCTTTCCCCAGTCTGAACACCATCCGTGCCAGAAGCTGACCCTATTAAGGAAGCTTTGTTATGGAGTTTCTTTAAATACTTCAGAAACAATGACAAAAAAAAAAGATGACATCAATTTGGAAGAAATGGTTTAATATCTACCCAGTAGAAGAGACTAAAAGTTACTTGTATATTTAAAGATTAGGGTTTTCTTCTCATTATAAATGTGACACAGAAATGTAAAAAAGAATACTGCCCATGATACCTATGTATGCAGAAAGTTATGAGGGCAGAAATACCCAGGGCCTGGCGGTGGCCAAACCATTTCTTTGTTTAGCCTGAGCCCTTTCACGCTGAAGTTGCAAGGGTGTGTTGGTGGTGATGCATTCCCCTGTCAACTAAACCGCACGCTCCTCCGGGACACCTGCTTCCACCACACACTCCTGCAGCTCAACTTCACTCTTCGCCACTTTGTCTGCCCTTTCTTTCCATTTAATAGTTGTCCAGCGACCCCACTCCCTAGAAACTGGTGGCCTGTGTGGTACTATCAGGTGTACATTTTTTTCAAGCTTTATGCAAAATTTTTTCCAACCACATTTTATGTAAGTTCCTCAAAACCAGAAACTTTACTCTTCCGTATTTGAATTCCCAAAAACTAGCAGAGCATCTGACATTAGGTAACCCAGAGAAACTTTTCAATTGATTTATATTTTTATTTTCTTGGCAAATTATTAACATCTCTGCTTTTCAGCGGCTTCCTCAAATGAGATGCATTTAAAATGCATTACCCAGATTTTGATTATAACATGTTTTCATGTTTTAGTTTCACTCCATAATGAAAAATTTAATTATAGTGTTTATGTTTTTATTAGTGAACTTGACATCTCTTTCCACATACAGATAATGGCAAGTCTGTGAATCTAATGTGAAAGCTAAATTAAAAGTTTCTTTCAAAATTATTCAATTCCAATTCTTGATGAATGAATTATTTGCCTTTTTAAATTTAAACTGAGGGATTTGAAAATTGACATCTTTATTTAATTGCCTTGTTTTGCTCTAGTTATGTTAATGCAAAACAATGGATTCTAGACTTAGTCCAGTAAATTGCATAAACACTAAAATATTTTGTCAGCTGTAAACTATAAAAAAATTTATTTTTCCCATGAAAAGCCATTTTCATTTTCAATACCCATCATTGTACAAAAGCGCTTGTAACTATTTCTACTAACTGGTGTTCACGCAGACTGACTCTAAGGTGCAGAAGGTGTGATTAGAGTCAGGAGGATCACATATCCTCGTTTGCCTGGAAGTCCAACTTTACGTCTGTTATCCGGGTGTCACCCAGGCTGGAGTGCAGCGGCGCGATCTTAGCTCACTGCAATCTCCGCCTCCTGGGTTCAAGCGATTCTCGTGCCTCAGGCTCATGAGTAACTGGGACTACAGGCGCTTGCCACCATGCTCAGCTAATTTTTGTATTTCCAAAATGAGTTTCACCATTTTGGCCAGGCTGGTCTGAAACTCTTCGGGTGATTAGCCCACCTGGGCCTCCCACTGTGCTGGAATTACACCCGTGAGCCACCACACCCGGCCCTGGCATGGTTACTAACACTGGCCTTCACTCTCAAAAACGTCTTAGTTTGGAGGATGATCTGTATGGCCCCCCTAGTTATGCTGCCAGTTCTAACCAACTGGGTGGCTTTGCCTAGGTTAGTTAACTTTTACTGGGTTTAATTTCTCCATTTTTGAATTGAGGATGTTGACCTACGTGGGACCTCAGGTCTATTTGGCTCTATTTTATGACTCGTGAAGAAAGCCGTGGCAGGTCTGAGAGTTGATGCGTCTTATAGCTCTCTAATACTCAGGAAAAAACAAATTCCCTTGTTAAAGAAATTTACAGAAACGCTGTCTCAAGAATCCCAATGCTGCTTTCTGATCAGACTCTGATGTACTGGTATTTGCTAAGCTCTGCATGACTCACCCCCTCTTGCAATGGTTTGTCATGAATGGCAAAGCCTCTCAACAATCAACCTTGTCCTATGCAAGCCTTTAAGTTACATGCACTTTACATCTCCTGTGGATAGAAGTGGGGGAGGAGCACAAAGAAACAACAGCAACTCCCCGCAAACCTGGTAAGGCACCAACAGCGAGGTGAAGTGCTCGTGAGGCCACTGTGGAAGGGGGCTGGGGGCTGCTTCAGGGAGTCCATTCGTTAAGAATAATACACCTGCTAAAAGAGAGACTTCACACCCGAGTTTCCAGGATATTTGAGATCCTCAAAAGTAATGTCAGAAATCTATTCATTATTTCAATATTTTGAAAATCCAGGTGGAAACGGCTCACCCGCAGCACTTGCTTTCTTAGGTTATCCAGAGCGTTAGGTCCCTGTGCTTTCAGACAGAATTGTGTGACTGCGTTGTGAGAAGAATAGAATATGAAACAGAAGCTGACACAAGTAAGCCTGGATGAGACAATTCGCTGATCACTGGAGATCCACTGAGCTTGTTCAATTCGTTCTGCCAGGCAGGTTTAACTGTGGCAGTGTCTACTGCAGTCCAGGTGCTGTGTAGAACACCCTGCAAGGATTTTCTTTATCGTGGAGGCTTTATAAGGAGAATAAAGGGCTTTGTTCAGACCATCAGAAAGCAGCTGCAGTGAGAGGGACACAGACGGCTGTGTTACACAAAACACGCCAGGATGACATTAGGTAGAGACCAACGTTAGACGGGAGTTTCTTCTGTGTGCTGTGCTCTCTAACTGCCCCTCCCAGGGTGACTGAGGGCATTATTTTTGTTTTGATGCCATTTCTTCCAAGAAACAGAAATCCCTTGGTGTGTGCCATGGGCCTTGCCCTGTGCAGCCTCCTCTGTAATACTCGGTTCTTGTTTCAGGGTTTTCACTACTTATTACAGAGAGTTCCTGGATTTTGCTCATTTTCTCAAGGTGCAGTCACTGTATACAAATTCTTTTTCTATTGTTTTTCACACTATGTGCTCTGAAATTTGCTGGATACCTGCTCTGCTAGGTGCCAAAGTTAGTGTTTCTTGTAGAGTAAATCTGCCAAAGTGGACAGAGGCCCTAGGGCAGGTTGTGGAGAGTCATAACAGCTGAAAGTGGCAGAGCAAGGTCAGATTGGGCCTTGGGGCCAGGCGAGGTTGAAGCTGGAAATTAGAGGAAACAGGGTATACCAAAGATACTTAATTAGAAGTGTGACAAAATAATTGGGCACAAAATTAAACAGGAGTAGAATTATTGGGTCTTAAATAAAAGTGGTATTTAAAGCTCTTAATGGGACTTACACGAAAACCTCTGACTCCAGGAAGTGGGATATTTTCCCAGGTGGTCTGCAGGACTCTGTGGTGGGAGATATTGAGGACCCAGGAAATGGGTCCTGCCTGGAGATACGCTTTGGAAACTTCTTCTTAAAATGCCCTCTTTGTGATTAAAATCACATATTGGTGTCTTGAAGAACGAAGATTCTCTACGCTAAAGAAATCCATTTAATTTTGTTTGCTACGTGACCTCTCAAGCTTTTTGGAGAGCAAAACTCCTGCCCACCTGTGTGTCGCACACACAGCACCGAGGAGCATCCTGCCAATCTCTGACTCAGAGGATCTTGTCCAAAAAGAACAACATAATTCAGCAAAAATGCCTTTTTAATGTTTAAACAAGTTGAAAAGAGATGAAATATTTATTAAATTCTTGTTAATAAGTATGAATGGTGGCTATATTTTCTGTATTTTATTTCTTCACTCCTCACAACAGAGAGAAACATCATTCATAACTCATCTTTTTTTTTTTTTTTGAGACAGTGTCTCACTCTGTCTCCCAGGCTGTAATGCAGTGACGTGATCTCAGCTCGCTGCAGCCTCCACCTCCTGGGTTCAAGCTATTCACCTGCCTCTGCCTCCTGAGTAGCTGGGAGTACAGGCGAGCGCCACCACGCCTAGCGAATTATTTTTTTATGTTTATTTATTTATTTTTGAGATGGAGTCTCGCAGTGTCGCCCAGGCTGCAGTACAGTGGTGTGATCTCAGCTCACTGCAATCTCCACCTCCCGGGTTCAAGCAATTCTCCTGCCTCCGCCTCCTGAGTAGCTGGGACTACAGGCATGCCCCACCACTCCCACCCAGCTAACTTTTTTGTATTTTTAGTAGAGATGGGGTCTCACCATGTTGGCCAGGATGGTCTTGATCTTGTGATCTGCCCTCCTCAGCCTCCCAAAGTGCTGGGATTACAGGAATGAGCCACTGCATCTGGCTTATTTTTATTTTTAGTAGAGACGGGGTTTCACCATGTTGACCAGGCTGGTCTTGAACTCCTGACCTTGTGATCTGCTTGCCTCAGCCTACTAAAGTACTGGGATTATAGGCGTGAGACACCGTGCCCGGCCCAACTTATCTTAATAGTGGAAGATCAGCATTCCTTTCTCTAACTGAGCAAAATATCTCTGTTTTAATTTAAGCCTGATTCTTCCTGTTATTTTCACAAACGTATGGAAAAAATGATCAATTTCCCCTTTATAAAAATATATTGCAATAATAATGAGAAAACCCTTCCTTTAACTTTTTTGGTTTTATTATTTACTTTTCACTTTGAATCACTTCAGTCACCTTTGTTTGAACTTTCACTAGCTTTCAATTCTCTTTCTTATAATTACCCTAAGGCAGCTTTGAAGTTCATCAGAAAACAAGAAACAAAGGGAAAAGAGACTTCCTGGTACAAAAGAAGCTGCTGAGTCATCATCCCTGGAACAGAAAACACCAGGACCGTGTGGAAGTCAGGGCTCGGGAGGCACCTGCCCTCAGCAGGGCCAGGGCCAGTGGAGAGGGGAGCCCCACACAGCTGCCCGAGGCTGCTTTGGGCCCTCTGAGGGGTCGTCCAAGAAGATCCTCGTGTTGGAACATCATCTCCTGGCTCCTCAGCGGTCACTGCAGCAAGCCAAATCTTTGGTCCACACACAAAGACTCCTTAGGAGTAGTATGGGAAGCTAGTCAAAATGATAAAGTGGCACAATTGTTCTTTCTTAACAAGAACCCCGCATTCTTAATCTTAACACTCCAAATGGTGACATTTTAACCCAAGTGGAGGAAAACATTGGTGTCAAACTGCAGTCACATGTTTGTAACTCTCTCTATAACGTGTTAAGGCATTGTGTGCATGTTAATCTTCAATAAATATGATTTACATAAGCAGTTGGCAGTCACACACTGCCTGAGCTTGTTCTGACAGGACAGGTGAGGTTTCTGGAGCCTAAGGACCTACGTCAGCAAACCTAATTGTTTTGTCCATGGCTTTGTCGTCAATGAAGGCAGTATTGGGAAACAGATGATGGCTTGGCAGGTTTACTCTAGGTAGCCAAGTGACACGCAGCCCGTATGACTTAGCGGTACTTTAATGGTGTCACACAGAAGAAACACTGCAGCAACCTCTGAATCACAAGGACTAGGAAGTTTCCAAAACCAATTACTAAGAACTGGTTATTAATTAAACAGGAACCTAATTAATAATGTACTTATAAAAAGCTATATTTTTAGAAATAATTACAATTTGATAATTTATTTTGTACTTTAGAAGGAATTTTATTGACTTCGAGGGTAATTGTTTTCCTGATGATCTCGACATTGAGAGACCATGGATAAATAGCCACATGGATGCATTGCCTGTAATTTCTGACCGCAGGCTCTGATTATGAATTAATGCAAGGTTTAGGAAAAGACAATGATTTAAAGTTGATGGTCTCGGGCTAAATCCTGGCTCTGTTGTGTACTTGTTAAATGGCCTGATGAAACTTAATGCATAACTCTTCCTCTGTGCCGTTCAGATGACTGGACCTTCCTCACATGGTTCTACAGGGATTGGTGGACCATGTGTGGAAATTTCTGATATAGTCGGTAGTTTCTTTGCTTTCTCTAATGAATTACTTTTCTCCCTTTATTTTCAGCTATCTTCTTTTCCTCAATTCTGAAACCGTGGGGTTGCTAAGCTAGTAAGTGTGTTTGAAAACAGCTAAGGGTGAGGCATCACATTCCTGGCCGTCTCCACAGAGGTATTTAGGAGAGAATTTTCCCTGTGTAGTAGCCTGAAGTCTGCTAGTCACCAGCAATGTTGTTTCTCCAAGAAAGTTTTTGGGATGATTTTCCAAAGTAATGAATTTGGCATCCCAGTTGTGCAGATGGGCACTTACTTGGCCCTTAAAACACCACCTCTTGTGCTCTAAGGGTACCCTTGGGCTCCAGTGGTGGGAAACTTGTATGCATGCATTGTGAAAGAGCCACATCAATCAATGAGAATTAGTCTCCTTATTAGAGAAGACAGGAGTTAGATAATGCACGAGGAAACTCCTTGCTGCCATTTTGATTTCTAGAGAAACTAGGACTGTGGACTGTGGAGGAACATCTGCATTCACGGTGCAGCTGCACGTCTCACTGACCCGGTGCCCATTGCCCTGTGATTTTGCAATTCCTCTCATTTAAGAGTTGAAGGCCCCTTCCCTACCCTGAAGCTCAGCTTGGTCATGAGATTCATGGTTGCCAGAAGAACGTTAGCAGACCTGGGTCAAGCAGAGGCCTTAGGAAGCTTCCGTAGGTTTGTGCTGCCTCTCTTGCTTCTCTGCAATCCTGAGAACATGCCCAGACTAAGCTAACCAAGGGATGGGAGAGGCTCGTGCCTGTGAGCGCCACGTGGAGCACAGCCAGGGACCTGAGCCAAGAACATAGCAGGCAGGTCTGCAGACTGCTGACCCCAAGCCAAGCAGCGAGCCCAGCAGGACCTCGAAGCTTCCACCCAATCTGATGCTGCCGCGGATGCCTGAGTGAGCCCATCATCCGAGAGGAGAGTGCAATCTTCGATTATAACAGTTTTAAGCCACTGCGTTTCGAGGTATTTTATTTTGCAGCATTATGGGGTCAATAGATAGATGATACATATACTTTAAGAATATAAAAATACAAAGAATCCAAAATAGACTAGTGGACAATTATCCCGAGATGATTCATCACAGGATGAATCATAAAAACCATAAGCTCCTCTGAGGTCTGCAAATCCTCCCACGGCATGCTCTTTGTAGAGAGAGGCACACCTGTGCAGCAGCTTCAGAGTCACTCTTCAGAATTCTTTCTGTTGTAGGAGCTAGAAAGACTGCCAAATGACGACCTTAGAACACTCCTACTTCTCAAGCATAGATATTTGAGGTAAGGATAAGGTATCCTGACACGCTGCAGTTAAGACCTTGCCTACATAGAACTACACTTAAGAAGTCACCACTTGTTTTTTTTCTTAACCATTAATGTAGGCAGAGTCATAGCCCCTCGAAAATGCTCACATCCTATTCCCTGGAAATTAAGAACATGTCACCTCACATGGCAAAAGGGACTTGCAAATGTGATTAAGAATCTCGAGACGGGGAGATCACCCTGGGTTGTTGGGTGGGCCCAACGTGATCACATGGGTCCTCACGAGAGGGTGGCAGGAGGGTCAGAGTCAGAAGGCGATGTGAGGATGAAAGCAGAGGTCAGGAGGAGAGAGGGTACCACACTGGCGGCTTTGATGGTTTAGGAGGGGTCGTGAGCCCTCCTTAAAGAGGTCCACCGGGAGATTCTCCCCAGAGCCTCAGAAGGAATGCAGTCCTGTGGACCCTTTTAGGCTTCTGCCCTCCAGAGCTCTAAGATAATATATTTGTGTTCCTTTAAGTGACAAAGTATTTGGTAATTTATTACAGAAACAGTGGAAAGCGAATACAACCTGCATCCATATTCTCTGGTATTTGTGACATGAACTATGAGCTTCCTTGAAGCACCAGCGGCTTGCCTGAACCCTGTGCTGAGATTCGACTACACCTCGGCCACGCTTCCAGAACTGCTCTCAGCTGCGTCCCATAAGGGACCCAGCCATGGGGATGAGTCCACGCAAGAAATGCAATGCTGTGAAACTGCAAAATGTACTCAGTCCCAACCCACAACAACAAATGCTTTTGATGATTTCCACTCACTCCCTCGGGCGTTTTCGTTTTCACGTAGCCTTCTCTTTGGGTTCCCCACTGTACCCCCAGCCCCTTTCGTGTCTGCCCTTTTTCACTTCCTCACGGCCCCTTATTGGTTCCTCTCTGTTCTCCGTTTAGAAACCTCAGTCACGTTACTCTTACTTGGGCTGAGCTCCGAGTTTACTGGAGTCTCTCTCCCCCTGCAGTAGTCTAAATAGAATCTGCCTTGCTACCTTTAACCAGTGTCTGGTGGTGTTTCTCTTTGATGGTAAACAATTTATAAGAGAGACAAAGGCCCTCAGCACAGTGCCCGGTTGTTAGTAGGTGCTGTGTACACGTTTGCTACATTAAAGAGGGTGTCCTTGTGCCCCTATGGCCAGATCTCTTGACAGACTCACCTTAGATCCTGCTCCGTCTCCTTTCCCTCCTACTTTCAAATCTTGACAACTGGTAGTCAGTGGTTCTCTTTCAGAGGCTGTGGAATTTTCTCCACACTAGCAGTTAAGAAAGGGACACCAGCAATGGTAACTGGAAAACTCTAAAATTGCAGGGGCTTTACATAACAGAAGTTTAATTTTTCATTCATATAAAGTCCAAAATGGGTGATCCTAAGCAGCAGGGAGACTCTGTAACAGGCAGGCTTTCGGGGACCCTCCATCTGACTTTAACACGGGTCTTCTGAGAACACAGAGAAGTCAGCTCTGTTAGCACACAGCCGGCAGGTGAGGTCAAAGCCAGAGTGGAGGCTCCATGGGGATGTTTCTGTGGGCTGGTGCTGGCTGTAGGCGCATCACCCTATTCATGCCGGCTTGCCTGGGACCCGGTTACCTGGGTCCATTGATGCAAGATGAGCTGGCAAATGCAGTCTCTCCTGGAGCAGCGAGTTTTCAGCAAAATATCTGCATTTTGAAAGGGGAGCACAAGTCTTTGGTTGAAAGTTGTTCATCTACCCATTCCTGCCCAACACACAACAGGAAATACTTAAATATGAATGATGATCAATCGAGCAAATAAATGATTTGTTGGATTAATGATAATCAATACAGCAAATAAAATTTTGAAATAGCTGCCGTTTTTTTTTACCACATTAATATGTCTCTCGCTTCTACTCAGTTTGCTTTGCAGCCTCCAGGTACGTGATGTGACCTTTCAGAAACCACACTGGAACCACGTGTGTCCTAGAGAAGCCGAGCGATGCCTCCCATGGTCAACAGGACATCCAGCTGAATGCTGAACACCTTCTCATTGCTTAGTTCTCAGTCCACCTAGCAAGTACCTGCCATGGCAAACCCAAAACTGTTCTAACTGGTAGGTTCTTGTGGGGACCATGAAGCTCTCTAAATTAAGGACAAGCACATTAGTTCACTTCAAATGTTCTCTTCCTATTCCTTATGGAAAGAGCATCTGTTTGGATATTGGAAGACCGTTTGAATGGCGGGAAGACACCCTCAGCCGTCCCATGCTCTGCAGGAACACCCTGACTAAAGTGTGGGCGCAGTGCCTGCGGTGGTGACGCCTCCCTTGCAGCTGATGGCTGTTCACAAGCCCTGCTGGGACCTGGCGTGGCTCATGGTAGGTCGGACTCAGAGCCAGAGGGGCCTCAGAAATCACCTGGCCCAGCTCCTCATCACAGGGTGAGGCAATCTGCAGGGTGATGTAGTTCAGTCACCGAAGCACAGCTAACCTGCTACTGATGCCTTGTTAGGCTAAACCCATGATTATCGAGAAGCCAAACAGGTTGGGTGGAGCTTCTGCTGTTCCACCAGCCAGACCCAGTGCAAAAGGTTCTCAGTGTCTTCCTCGCTGATACAAACAAATGTGTGCCACATTCTTTCACCCACTGATTTTAATTAATTTGGTAGTCTTTATTAAAGTACATTTGACCAGAGAAGACAAAGACAAGAGTGTCTTTATCGATGTAGACTATCGCTACCATTTTGGAATATTGGTCTATTTCTTGTGTTTTTTCTCCCTCACACTATGAATGTCTAAATAGGGGACTTGCGCTTCTAGGATTTAAAAAAGAATTCAATTATTGATATTTGTGTATAGTCTTAGCCAATAACTTGTCTAAAGGGAATATTTTATTCCTGGGCTAAGAACGTATTTCTGTATCCAATGCATGTTTTTAAAACGTAATTTTCATTGTGAAATATGACACATGTGTAAGAAAGTATGGAAAACGAAAATGTGTGCTTTAATGAATTATTACATGAACACTAATGTAACTACTACCAGGTCAAGAAATGAAAGGTGGTCAGTGTGCCTTCTGTCTAACCTCGTCCCGACATTAACGTCTCCCAGCTAAACATCCCCAGGGGCACAAGCTGGATTTACGATTTGAAAAGGAGAGAACAAAAATCAGGTCGAATCATAGGGCTTCCCAGCAAGAGGGTGTTAGAAAGAACGTGTTATAGGGTTTGACTTGTGCTTGGTAATTTGGGGTTGGGGGATTTAAGGAAGTAGGACTGTCTTTGGATTGGATCTTCTCAGGAAACAAGAGTACATTTTCAATTTCATACCTCAGTAAATCTTATCTAGAAAGAGGAAGGACTAGATCTAGGCTGAACCTGTGACTGGTAAAGATGCAGCCTCACTCACTCTATCCATGAGAGGAGGGTATCTGGGGTCCTGGGGGTTGGAAAATGTTCACGTTTTGACTGTGTTCAGATGTGATTGCTGGGGAATCTTGTTTTTGCTTTATTCCAGAATTGATGTTGTCTGTTGCTAGCGTTCTCTGACTGGTTTATCCTCAACAGGAGAGCACCAAGGGCTTACTCAAGGTACAAGGCCAGCCCCCGGCCATGAGTGCAGAAGAGGGTACTACATCCCCTTCCCATGCCCCTTTTCCTGAGAGAAGGGATGGACTGGAAGCCACCGTGTCATTTAAATGTACCTTTGTAATGACAAGAATTAAGGTATTGAAATCGTCTACTTGATAGGGATAGGTAATTTTTTAAAATCTCATTGAGATTTTTCTTTTCTCCTTCAGATCAACACCAAAACAAGCATTCTTTTTCCTCAACGGTTTAATTAACTTCTGAAGAAATCATTTAAGGATTAAATAATTAGATGACTGTCACAATCTCTCTGGGGTGTATGTCTTTATTTTCTTAATAATTCTGTATCTATGACTTTAAGAATGGCGGACTATGATCTGTGTCATTACGTTGCAGTCTTTAATCTTTCTCCACCGTCAATTCCATGCCAAGCACGTCTGACCTGGAATGAAGTAAAGGGAAAAGGTGTGTGGTGGGCGGTTTCCATCGTCAGCTAATGACTACCCGCAGGAAATTTGCATCCAAAACATATGAAACATGTCTTCTTTATTTCACCACATAACTCCAAGGGTCAAGAGACTTGCAGTATTCTCCTGGCTTTGGCGTCACTTGCTGTGGAACACCGGGTTTGATCTCAGTATCTGTAATATGGGGTAAGAGGATTTCTGGGGATAAACGAAGCCACACAGATAACATGCTATGAGTTCTTAAAAAAAGTTCACAAAGTTTTTCTAACTTACATTTTCACATGTTATCCATACCATAGCCTTGGATAGAAGTTATTATTTTAAGTAGGATGATAATATTCAACCACACAGAGGTTTGGCAATCACCACATTTAGCTTATCTTAGAGTCCATCTTTTTTTCACTCTAAACATTTATATTCTTACCATTTTGCCACTGAATTTTTCAGCAAGGCTCTTCAGAGCTGTTCTCTTAAAGACAATTTTGCTAAGTTTTCTTTAAGAGTCTCATTGGCATGCAGTCAAAGCACTACCAAGAAAAACTAAATCATCTATCCCTGAAGGCAGCAAGGCGGTGGCTTTCATCTTGAGAATTTCGGCGGTGTCGAAAATAGGCTCACGGATGAACAGATGTGTGTGGATTCAAATGTGGCTGTTTCCTGGCAGCTGCCTCCCGGCCGTTGCATGCTGTAATTAGTAATTTCTAAGCACCATGCGGGCATTACTAGCATTTCCGACGTGCCGTGCCACCTGTTTTCTGGTTAGTAGTTACTAGCATTTTGGGCCGGTCTGAGGAAATCTGAAGTGGTAAATCAGTGGGCACTCATCAAAACAAGAGAAAAATGTGCATATATTCTAACCACTGCCCTCAGAAAACATTCATTGTCTATAGACCCTCTGAGCCTGCTCCAGGCACTTATGCAAAGTAGACAGTGTATTTTTTCCTCTTTCTATTTTAGCTAGAGGTGGATATTATCAGAGATATTAAAGGAGTACCGAGAAAAAGGCAAAACGACAGGTAACAACAGATGCACGACAACTATTGTTCAGGAGTAGAGAGAACTGTTGCCAAGGGTGAAAGTGACAGACAAGGGTAAGGCTCTTGACCTAAAGGAGGTCAATGACGCTGTAAAGAACACAACGTCTTGCAGGCGAAGAGCAGAGCTTGAGAGCCACGCGTGCTCACTGCCTGGGACCTGGGCTGACCTCGCTCCGCCAAGTGCCCTTTCCTCCTCTGTAGATTGTGACACTTCCTCTACTTGCCTCTTACCAGCATTAGTAATAAAGTTTATCTGTGAAATGAAAGAACCAAATTAAATAATTGCTAGGTCTTCTTCCTAACTCTAGAATTGAAAAAAATATGGCTTTCTGCCTTCTGCATTCCCCGAGTACCTAGTTCACAACCTAAGATCACGTGAGGCACCGACGATCACCGGGGAAGGAACAGCTGGTATGTGCCACGCCCTTCGTGATGTTGTCACTGTCTTCACTGCAACCCTTCCCCAGAAAACACATGTACTTCATTAGTTTTCGAGCATTTACATATTGTTTTATCAAACACTGATTAGACACCTAATATGTACTAGGCACTATGTATTAAATACGAACATTCCAGATTTACAAGAGAGGGAACCGACACTAAACAGCAAGAGATGAAATAGCTACTTAGTTCCTGAAGCAGGATTCAAACTGAGGTCTGTTATTCCAAAGGCTACAGTCTGCCATGATGCTATTTCTCCTAAGATTCCATCGGAAAATTTAAATTCCGTCTTTAAATTTTCAAATGTTCTTTGTTTAGCATAACAACAATGGAACAGAATCTTGGGGGAATATACTTTGTCTGGTCATGAGTACCACCGCCTAAAAAGGTTTTTGCTGATAACTGAGGAATGTGAAGAACATCTCTTCTGATCCGTAATATCTAAGTTGCAATTGTCCTGCACTGCTGCTGTAGCCAGAAAAAAAAAACACGCACACACATACAAAAACCACTACAACGCGGGCAGCTATGGTTTCCTGGAAAGAGCAAGGCTTGAAGCGAAAAATTAGGGCCCTGACCCTCACCCTGTCCCATACTAGGTTATTCCTTGAAACAAATTTTTTAACCCTCAGAATTTGGTTCTACTATCTTCAGAACAGATGATAAATTATTGCGTGCCAACCTCACAAAGATGTGAAAACATATTGTAAAATGCAATGCTCTGCAAATATAAAGAGTTGTTGATCACAGCGGAAGAAGGCATTTCAAGCACTGATTAAGTTGAGCTTGATGTTATGATTTGAAGCCTTGAAGCAAGAAAGAGTGCTCGGTGAGTGTGCAGAGACAGAATGTTAACCCGCATGATAAAGAATGTTAATTGCTATCACATGGGTTTGGATGCCCAAGGAAGGAGCCTGGGTATGCCAGATAAGGCTAATGGTTAGGTTCGTGACTAGAATTAGCCTGAGGAAGTGGATAGTGGATCACAGGCCAAGTGCCTGGGCAGTCATTGACGAAGTACCAACCCCAAACTATAACTTGAGAAAGTGTCAGGTCACCAAATCCAGGGCCCGGCAGAGAGAAATTGTTGTAGGGAAACCCAAATCTACAGGGACAGGTCCCAAAGGAGCCAGTGTGTGTAAATAATAGCATTGGAATGCAGCCGCCCAGGTCCAGGACAGTTCCCGTGGGGAGTGCCTGGGTTCCAGCCTATAGCTCGATGGCATATTCCCTGGGCCATTTGCATTTGTGTCATGTTCAGTTTCAGCCACATTGCTCACAAGTTGCTCTATGACAGGCAGGGTTAGGGGCCAAGCTGAGGAAATAAATGAGCAGAGCAATGTGAAATAAATGTGCTCATCTGAGAAAGATTTTCAAGTAGAGAGACCTTGAAATCCAAGGCCACTTGCATTTAGCGGATCCAAGAAGCAAGAAAAATTACATACTTAATTCCAATTAAATGTATTCTTTTAGAAGCTGGGAACCTTAAACCACAAAATAGCAATTAACATTCTTTATCTGACGCCAAAACAATTTGAAATTTCTTGTGCCTTAAAATGCTGTGGCAACTGCTGGCTTTTGGAAAAGATGAACAGGCTAAATGTGTTTCCTATCATCGTCACCCCTTTTATTAGTGATAATAAACAGTTTCTTCATGAGGTCAAATGATTTATTTTATATTTGTGTTAATTATAAATCAGGAAGCCTAAATTCTGCAGGATATTTCCCATGTGCACAGGATGAAGACATCTCTCTATGAACATTTGTGGCTAAATATTGCATCTTCAGAGGCAAAATTCTACAGTTGTATGAAAAGAATTTAAACATTTTTATAAAGTTAAAATAATTATTAAACATGTGTATATTTTCAGGCTATTTTCTATTCTAAAATAAAATTCAGCTGGGCACAGTGTCTCATACCTGTAATCTCAGAACTTTGGGAGGCTGAAAAGGGAAGATTGCTTGAACCCAGGAGTTCAAGACTAGCCTGGGCAGACCCTGTATCTACAGTTGTTTTTTTTTTTAAATTGCACTTTGGGTTCCGGGGTACATGTGCAGATCATGTAGGATTGTTGCATAGGTACATACAGGGCAAAGTGGTTTGCTCTCTTCGTCCCCCATCACCTATATCTGGTATTTCTCCCCACGTTACCCCTCCCTACCCTCCCCACCCCCAGCTGTCCCTCCCCTAGTCCCACCCAACTGACTGCAGACTGTGAGATGCTGAGAATGATGGTTTCCAGATTCATCCATGTCCTTATGAAGGACAGGAACTCACCGTTTTTTATGGCAGCATAGTATACAATTGTTTTTTTAGATTAGCCGAGCATAGTGGTGTGTGCCTGTGGTCCCAGCTACTGGAGAGGTTGAGGTGGGACGATCTCTTGAGCCCAGGAGGTCAAGGCTACAGCGAGCTGTGAGCACAGCACTGCAATCCAGCCTCGGCAACCGTGAGGCCTTGTCTCAAAAAATAAATAAAATAAAATGAAATCCCCAAGACGTTACTTTAGTAAACACCTGTATTCAGTTGGAATATGTTTGTTTATATATAGTGACTAAATAAAGTAGATATTTATTCTTATATTCAAGAATTTCAACCTTTCCTTTTTTAAAAAATAACAATGACAGTTTCAAAGATTACAGGCCAATTATTTTGTGCCGCATCCCTCAGTTTGGATTTGATTTTAGGTGGCACATCTCTCTAGGAAGGATGTGACGGAAGCAACGCCGTGTTCGCCTCGGTGTACCATGTCGGCTTTCGTTGCTTGTTGAAGGTAATATCCACTAGGCTTCTGTAAAAAAGAGGAATTTCCCATTTTTTTCTTTAAAGAAAATAAGCATTTGTAATACTTTACAGATATAAATATCTCATTACTCAACAGATCTTTCAATTTATTTTTCTATTCATCTATGTAAATACATGGTTTCCGACTTTCTTCAATAGATTGTAATCTGTTACCGTCATTATTTTTAAACTCAAATTACCACAGGTTTGGCCAGTAGGAGATCTTTTAAGCTGCCTCTGGCATCTTTTTGATGTATCTCCATCATTTTTTTGAATAATTCTTTACTCTCTGGCACAATAAAGAATCTCAGGCTTCTTTTTTTTCCCCCGGCTCTGCCCTGAAGTTAGTCATTTCTTCAAGGAGCTCTGGTAACTTTCACTGTAGGTTGCTATTTAGAAACCAAGAGCTGGGGCTGGGTGCAGTGGCTCATGCCTGTAATCCCAGCATTTGGGAGGCAGAGACGAGGGAATTGCTTGTTTGAGACCAACTGGGCAACAAAATGAAACCCTGTCTCTACAACAAAATGAACAAAAAAAATTAGCTGGGTGTAGTGGTGTGCACCTGTGGTCCCAGCTTCTCGGAGGTTGAGGTGGGAGAACTGCTTGAACCCAGGAGACTGGGGCTGCAGGAGGCTGTGTTTGCACCATTGCCCTCCAGCCTGGGCAAAGAGTGAGACCTTGTCTCAAGAGCTCTGTGTTAGGTGTGCTCAGTGCTATGGGGGTGTGGCTGCTCCCTGGTCCTCTCCATGTACAGAGCTAGGGAACGCCAAGAAATTGCATCATTTTCCATCATTTCCTTGTTTAACGACAAAATGAAGTAGCTGAGAGTATTTTTGCAGTGGAAAGGGGAACATTAGGAAGATTGATGAGCAGCGCTCCCAGAACCACCTGGCAGCTCCCAAATATGCCATCCACACCCTAATCTCTGCCATAAATAATTCTTCCTGTGTGGATCATGCTTGAGAGGCATATTAGCTGCTGCACTTATGTGGACTTCCTTACCTCTTTTGCATATGAAGAAATAGGAGGTTGAGACAGAAACAAGATACGTAATTAATGTACAGTTGAGATGTAATATATAGGCAGATCTTAAGTATTCAACTCAACAAGTTTAACAACTGTATACTGAGAGTAACCAACCGTCAAAAGAAGATGCAGAACATTTTATTACCTTATGCTCCATTCCCATCATTATCTCCCTGCTCAAGACAAATATTGTTCTGAATTCCATCACTATGTATAGTTTTGCCTACGTAGAACGTCATATAAGTTGACTCATACAGTGCTAGTTTTTTATGATTGTCTTGTTTCCCACAGAATTCATCCTGCATTTTGGGATCCAGTCATGCTGCATGAGCTAGGGGTTAACCCTTTTTGTAGCTGAGGACTGTTCTACTGAATGCAACATTTTGCTTTTGCATTCTTGATGTTGATGGTTATTTAGGTTGTTTACAGTCCTGGCTATTATAAATAGGAAGCTATAAACATTCCATGCAAATCTTTTTGAGGATGCATATTTTCATTTCTCTTGGGTAAATATCCAGAAGTGTCACTGTAGCCTCCTGGCATTACTATAAGCTTAATTTTATAAGACACTGCCAAACAGTTGGCCAAAGTACTTGTGTTGTTCTCAAAACAAAATGGGAGCTGCTCCACATTTTCTTAGAACTTAGCCTGGTTCTGGCTTTGCTGCCACATGGGATACCTACAAAGTTTGTCAGTTTTGCCCATAAATCTATTTAATTAAAACAGAAACTTTAATACAGAAATACATTAGACATCACTGGCTATTATTATCAGAGTTAAATTTATTTTTATGATATATCGTCAATCACCTATTATTAGGATTCCAAGGAAATGGGACCCAGGTAGAGAAGACGCTCTTTGTGTGAAGATCCAGAGCGTGGACAATGGTGAAGGGAGAATCAAGACATCCAGAAAGACGGAGAGTTTGGGGCCAAAGGTCGATGGCCAGATGTCCCACTTCCTTTCCTGGAGTGACAGGCGCATTCCTTCCTGGCTGGTGTCTCGTCGATGACGTCGGAGCTCATTTCCTCATCTCTTCTGTGCCCCTGCTCCTTCTTGCTTTTATCACTTAGAAATAGACGCCTCCGCACCCTTAACAGGATAGGCTATAAAGAGCTTGTATCTTCTGAACCAGAGGCGGACCACAGTGTCTTGTAAGTATTACAGCTTTTATATGGGAACACTGGGAATATTTTCTTTGAAATGAGGAACACCTCAGAATCTCCGGTATGTTGGTATCCGTAAGGCTCTTCACAACGTCTCTCTTGTCTACCTCTCGGCTCAACGCCAGCCCCTCCCTCCCTCCCTTTTTTTTTTTTAACAATTCCTCCTCCCCTCTCATATTGCGCTCCATGCTACAGTGTAACACGGCGCCAGTCACAAATGCCCAGAGAGCAATACTGCAGGTTACTGCCTGGAATAACCTCTCCAAATCCTGCTCTCCTTTTAGGAGTCATCTCAAGGGGCATATTCTCTATGAAAGCTACCTTGATTTTCCCCAGATCATCAATTTATTCCCATTTTACCTTAAAAAATTAATTACAGCACTTTCATCTATATTTTGGCTGTTTTGTGGCTTGAAGGTGTTGAGACTTTTCAGGGTGTCTCTCTGGCACAGAGTCGTATTTAGTGGATGAATGAACGATGAAAATAATCAATGCACTGATGCCTGTTGACATTTAGTTTTCTCAACATTAAGGACATGTGATTAGGAAAGGAGAGCCCATCGTGACTTGGTAAAAAATGGGGAACGGCAGGAGTCAAGTTGGGGCTCACTTTTCTCCAAGGCTTCAGCAGAGGACCTAGAGATCAGGAGAGACAGTAGACCAGCATTTCTGAAAGCTGAATGCACAGAAATAGAAAAGCCCACCCTAAAATCTGTATTGAACCTCAAGGAACCCTAAATAGCCAAAACAATCTTGAAAAAGAAGAGTGTCAACACCTGCGGAAAGAAAAGAAAAAAGATTTTTAAAAAATTAAAAAAATTAAAAAGCTGGAGGATTCACACTTCCTGATTTCAAAACTTACTACAAAGCCACAGTAATCAAATCAGGGTATACTGACGTGATGGCAAACATATAGACCAGTACAGCAGAATAGAGAGCTCAGAACTAAATCTTGCACGTATATGGTCAAATGACTTCTGACGAGGGTCCCAAGACCATTTAATGGACAAAGAACAGTCTCTTCAACAAATGTTGTGGGGAAAAAGAATGAAGTTGAACTCTTACCTAACATCATAAACAAAAATTAATTTAAAATAGATCAAACACCAAATTATAAGACCTAAAACAATAAAACTCCAACGAGAAAACACAGGGAAAAAGCTTCATGACTTTATATTTGACAGTATTAATACTTTATTGGATATGACACCAAAGGTATTGACAATAAAAGAAAAAAATTGACAAACTGGAGTTCATAAAAATTTCTAAAACTTTGTACATCAAAAGACAAGATCAACAAAGTAAAAAGTTAATCCACAGAATTGAAGAAAATATTTGCAAATTCTGTATTTGAAAAGAGATAACATTCAGCATGTATAGAGAACTTTAACCTGATTCACAATTGGGCAAAATACTTAAATAGGCTTTCCTCAAAAAGTGATATACAAATGGCCAAAACAGCACATGAAAAGATGCTCAATATGATTAGTAACTGGGAAAATGCAAGTCAAAAATACAATGAGATGCCACGTCACACTCATGAGGATGGCCATTATCAAATAAACAGAAAACAGCAAGTGTTGGTGAGTATGTGGAGAAATTGGAACCGTTGTTTACTACTGGTGGGAATACAAAATGCAGAAATGTTGCTGCCCCTGTGGAAAACAGTATGGGTGTTTTCTAAACGTTAGGGATAAAATTACCATACGATCCTGCAATGTCACTTCTGGGGAGATATCTCAAAGAATTGAAAGCAAGACCTTGAGGAGATATTTATGCACTTGTGCTGACAGCAGCGCGATTCACAATAGTGATGTGAAAGTAACCCAAGTGTCCATGGACAGATGAACAGATAAGTAAAACGTGGTATAGACATAGAATAGGATGTCCTTCAGTCTTTTAAAGGAGGGAGTTCTGCTAAATGCTGCAGCATGGATGGACCTTGAGGACATTATGCTGAGTGAAATAAGATAGGTCACAAAAAACTATATATGACTTATCTTTTATGAAGTACCTAGAGTGGTAAAATTCATAGGCACAGAAAAAAGGATGGTGGTTGCTAGGGGCTGGGTGGGAGGGGAGTGGGGAGTTACTGTTTACTGGGCTTAGAGTTTCAGGTTTTCAAGATGAGAAGCGCTGTGGACATGGGGGGTGGTGACGGCTGAGCAACAGCGTGGACATAGTTAATGCCACTGAACTCAAACACAGTCAAGACAGGACATTTTGTGTTGTGCCTATTTTAACACAATGTAAAATTGGAAAAAAAACTGAAAACATCTAATGCACCTATAAGTCACCTGAGGAATCTTGTTACAGTTAAGAGTCCGTCTCAATCATTCTGAGAGTTTGCATTTTTACTGAACTCACAGGCGATGGCACTGCCTGGGGTCGAGCACTGCACTGTGAACAGCGCATACAAAAATGTGGGAGGAAAATGTCAATGTGGACACTGGTCAGCTCACGTCACTGCTGCGGCGCCCAGGTCACTGCAACTGGATCGATCGGCTTCCTGTTCGTACTTCTTAGGTCAGAGGCTTGCTTGGAACACATTCATTACATTTTCTTGGCTTCACAATCTCACAACACTGCAAGGATAATTACTTACAGTATTCACTGGCGTCGTTACAACAAGGCGTTGAACATGAAGCTCTTAACAAATCACTTGGTCTATCAGCCACAAGAACACCTCCAAACCCTGTGTTAAGTATACATTCACTATCCATGTTAATCCCTTGATTCCATTATTGTTAACTCTATTTTATAGATGAGGAGGCTGAAGTTCAGAGAGGTGAAGTAATTGGCCCAAGACTGCACAATTGGTAGAATAGAGCTAGGATTCAAATTCCTTTGTTCAAGACCTGCCAGTGGCTTCCCATTGTCTTCTGAAGAGGATCCACACTTTTATCGTCGTGGCCTCAGGTTTTACACCAAGAGGTCTGGGAAAGAAGCAGAGCTGCTCTGAGTGGTAGCAGATATGGGAATGTCATAAGGGATGACCTCACACAGTCATGGTTGGTGGCGTCTCTGTAAGCTGCCATCTCTGCATCTCGTGTGCAGCTGAGTCACAGCTAGGTCAGCAAACCAGTGTGTCAGGGAAGAAAGCTGGAAGTGGGTGACAGAAGGACAAACTGGACCCACAGGACAACTGGAGCCTACAAGGACATATTACAAGGCAAGATGTCTCTCACCACCTGTAGCCTTCATGCCATCAAGTGCATATTTTTCTGGCCCATGTCTCAGAGAGGCTGAAGAAGGAGATCTTTATGGTAAGCAAAAAGACCGGCAACAAACTGCACAAGTTCCCACATGCTTGGTACCTTGCACTAACCTTCAGAATATCGAAAATATGGCTCCTGATTCTCTCAGATTTCTCGAATCTAGCACAAACATAAAACTACAGAAGGAAGAGAATTCTTGGGAACATAGTTCTAACTTAGCTGTACTAATGCGGAACAAAGACACCACAATCCAACCTTTTCAACTTAGTATGCTAACAAATATCTCAATAACCCATGACTGCCAAAGAAAGACAATAGTAAGCCCACGTCTTCACCTAACGTGGTCAAACTGTGCCTCTCACAACCCAAAACACACACATGCTCTTCCTAAAACAGGACAGGAAGCCCCTTCACTCATCTTTGGATGATGTTGGTTTCTCTTCTTGCCGAGTCCTTTCAATATCCTGTAACTTAAATACTGCCATCTACAGTTAAAAAATGGTTAACATAAACATAAACATATTCATATCAAATAAGGAAGAGATATTTATAAATGACAGTCCTTGTTTCTGTCACTGACCACGAGGTTTTGCTGTATTTACAATTACCTTCCACAGTTCCTTTGCACCTCAGCTGGTCCTCCACTGTGGGCTATCCCAAGCCTTTATTCTTGAGGAGTCTGGGACACTAGCAGTCTTTTCTGAATTATTTTAATTTTCTATTGACATCAAATCACAGGACATATTAAGAGATATTAGGAGTATTAAGAGATACCCATGGGATCTTCTGCATTCCAGACATTTACCACTTTGTCCTCTTAGTGCTGTAGCACAATTTCAGTGAGGATCAAACACCACACCCCAGCACAAGAGCCCTCCTCATTTCCTGTTGATTGACCAGCATGAGGAACTCAGAGCAGCCAGAGGACAGTCTCAACTTCCAATTCAGCAGAACCCTCGCTTTGTCCCCTGGTGGAGGCATTATTTCCTTCACACCCCAGATCTCTCGAGCAGCAGAGTGCAAGGCTGTGAGAATGTCAAAAACTTTTATGCTAGCACATAGCTAGGAGTGACAGCAGTGGAGCCACACCCTTTCCCAACTCTGGATTTCCAGCTGTGAACATTAGCTATGGAGGAGACAGCACTATATACAGGTCACAAGTTTAGACATATTCTGCACCCTGGAGGACATAATCTCAGCCCCGTAACGTGTGACCACCCAGTTGGTCTGTAATAGGCAGGTGCATTCTTCTACCAGGTGAGCTGCTTCAGTATGACGGGGAACATGGTGAAAACCATGAATTCCATGAGTGTGGGCCCACTGCCACTTCATTTGCTGAAAATGAGTTCTTTCATATTGCATTAAATGTTATGATGGTGAATAAGACATTCCACAAATCCCTGCTGGTGGTTTGGCAAAAACATTGTGAGCAGATAAGGAAAATATGATCTGAAGTGTAGATTCCAGAGAGACCAAGGCACTATACCTTCTGCGACGGAAAAGTTCCAACAGGACCAACCTGCTACCTTGTGCTGACCTTCCCCTAAAAGTGTCAAGGGACTGATATTAGGGGCTCAGTCCTTCAAGCCCATGATGGTAGCATAAATCTTTGCACTGTCACAGGAATGTGGTGATTCTGCTGGCTCACTATTTTCCCTGTACAAATAGTTCTAGTGGCATCCACTTAGCCTTCTGTAATGGCCCTTACTTCATGGGTCAGGGAACCAATATGGGGACTCTACTATTGCTGAGTATATACATTCCAGTGATGCATTCCAGAATGGAGGAGAGAGTCGTGATGTCACTGATGACATACTGGGTCCACTGAGAGCTGGACCTGAGCCAAAACTTCA
The DNA here is from genome assembly GCA_963573385.1 of Cacajao melanocephalus. Classification (NCBI taxonomy): domain Eukaryota; kingdom Metazoa; phylum Chordata; class Mammalia; order Primates; family Pitheciidae; genus Cacajao; species Cacajao melanocephalus. The sequence continues at coordinate 55,829 of CAUYLG010071673.1, read as the reverse complement.
CTGATCACCGGACTTCCAGAAGCCTCTTTTCCTGATTGGTGGAGCACAGTGGTGTTACATGTCTGTAGAAGTCAGTGTAATTTACAGACAATGTTTAGTGATACCTAAAAAGTCTGATTATTTCTCCTTTTCCAAAGCATAGTCCCTCAGGGAAGTGGCTACAGATGCGTCTCGGTAAGACTGAGACAATTATACTTTCTATACATATTGGGCTACGTAGCATGGTCCTTCCTCAAAGGGACGCAGGTTCTTCCTCATTCAAGGGCTCTGGTTTATGAACCAGCTCAACTCTACAAACGTGTTGGGAGTCTGCAGCACTCTATAGTGCTGATTTAAGTCAAACATCTGTTCACAAAACCTAGAGCTTCTCAGCTTTAACAAATAAAGTTAGGCTTTAGGAGGCTGTCAATCCATTGCACTTCTAGGGACACCGTAATCAACCAGCCGTCCCTAAAGAGCTCAGCAAGGCAGCCCCTTCTGGCTACTGCAAGAGCTCTGCTGTCCATCGCAGTAACCATGTCCCCTTGCCCTCGGTGATTACGGTTCACAACTTGGTCCCTGCCACCCTGGAACGCCATCATCCTCACTGAATCCGGGAAGCCTACTTTGATGGTAGTGGTTTTCATGGTCATTTCTGGCCTACATAGAATCGCTACTATAGAGCTCTTCAAGAATGCTAAGGCTCCCCTCCAAGCTGTGTTTCTAGCTGCATAGGTGAAGGAAACGTCCTTTGGGCCATCCTGGGAATCTTCTGGGGTGTTGGAGAGCTGGTCTTACATGACAAATCCATTCCAGCCGTTGGATACCTTCTTCTCTGGTATACCAGGGATGTCCTGGTGTTCCAGATTCCTTTAAGTAGGCCACTATTTCTCCAGATTTCAGCCACCAATCCAGCAAATTGGTAGAGCCATTGCCATGCAGTAATATAACACACTGAACCGAGGATCTCTATCAGCAAATTTGGTCTGATTCAGCTTTTTATTCCCACCTGATTTCATGCTCTTATTCCACAAATTTCAATTGATGTAAATTGGCAAAATTATGAATTGTTTGATGTGTATCCCATCTATTGGCAAGTGATATTTCACAACTTCAGGGCTGCTGAGAGTCAAGCCTGGGTAGAAGCAATAAGAGGTGATGGGGGTAAGTATTTATAAAAATCATCTGCCTCTTGCCGGAAAAGTAAGTACCTCAGAGGAGGATCATTTCAGACTTTCAAGAAAGAGGAGATTAACTTTTTCACCTAAGTTAGGAAAGAGTAATTCTACTGACAGAACTGGGGTCAGAAGTCCTCAGCTTCATCAAGATCTGCCTACATGCCCCTTTCCAATTTCTCCATGCCCCTCCTCCCGAGTCAAGGCTCTGGCTCAAACATGAGAGACCCAGGAAGACAGACAGTTCAGATTTTATTGTAAGGCCATCCTCCACAGGATTAGCCTCGGTTTGGTTTTCAGGAATTTCAGCCCTGTAGCCGTAGGAGACAAGGGCTTCTTTCAGGCCAGTCACGGAAGCTTCCAGGTTTCTTATTTGGGCCTTGAGTTAGAAATTAAAGCCTGAGCCCTTAATGTTCTTTTTCCAAGTTCTCCAGTGCATTTAGAAGGAACTAATCAACCCTATTATACTTTCTATTTTCACTAAAATAGTCCAAGACATAGCGTACTTAGAACTCAAAGACTTCCTTTCTGTAAGCATTTGATCACAGGCAATCACGTGATAATTTCAGTCACTGTTTTACCTCAGCATGCTATAGCCCACCACTAGAAACGGTGTTATTGACACGTTGAAATGTAATTTGTTAAAAGAACCAACTGCACATAACTCAGAGCCAATACAGACTCCCTTCTCTAGAACCACTGGGAATAACAGTTTCTGTAGCAGTCGGGGTTTGATTTGAGAGGCAGAACTGCTATGAGTGGCAAAGAATAAGGAAATTGTTCCTCAGCTATTCTTGCTGGTGGAGCAGTGTCTAATTGTGCGAAGTCTGAATCACCCCACGTCAGCCAGACAGGCAGCCAGGGAGGAAGGGCTGTAGATGGCAGCGAGGATGGACTGCAGCCCAAGAGGGCAGCAGGAAGTGGCTTCCGTCTCTCGCCCTCCACCTTGGTGACGTGCTGACCTACAAGAAAAGCTTCTGCCCTTTCCCACGGAGCCGAGCATGAGCTTTCTAGGACTTGGAGAAGCAGAAGGAGGGGATCTGGTGGGAGCTGCGGGGGCGACGTGCAGATGCTGCCCACACCGGTGTGGTGGGTGAGCAAACCAGCAACAGCTGCTGAGAGCTGCACAGGGCCTGCTGCCCGGCACTGACACCCGGACACAATGACACCCTCAAAACCAACCGCCAAACAAAACTGGCTGCTCATCCACGTCCACCACCAACTCGCATGCAAAATGTCTCTAGAGACCAAAGCTCACTCAGAAACACACAGAGAACTCTGGGAAACACAGCCCCGTTCAGCCAAGCTGAACAGCACAGCACCACAGCACTCCACGTATCCAGCCCTCGTCCACCTCTTGGTCCTACTTTTCCACCTACTTACCTTGGCAAATACACTTTGGACTTCAAAGACCAAGCTGGTTACATATACAATGTTTTTGTTTACGTTTCTTCATTCTTTATCACCTGCTTAGGCCTGAATGTTTGTGTCCCCTCCTCAAAATTTATATTTTAAAATTCTGACCCCCCCCAAGGCAATAATTAAAAGGTGGGGCTTTTGGAAGGTGATGAGACCATGACAGCAGAACCCTCATGATGAGATTAGTGCCCTTGTGAAATAAGCTGCAAAGAGCTCATTTGCCTCTTCCACCACGTGAGGACACAGTAAAGAGACATCATCTGGGAGTCAGAGATTAGACTCCACCAGACACCAAATCCACCTTTGATCTTGGACTTCCCATCCTCTAGGACTGTGAGAAGTAAGTTTCTGTTGCTTATAAGCAACCCAGTCTATAGTTTTTATTGCGGTAGCCTGGACTGTGGCTTTGCGCCCTCTCCTGACTTTTTCTTGACTGACTTTCTCTTTTCAGCTGTTTCGTCCTCCACGATTCCTTTTCTAAGCACGCGAGATAAAGTAGGAAATTCTGTCACTTTCTAGTACTTTAGTCTGATTTCTCTTTCTTAAAATTATATGGTGTTACCTGGTATGATACTGTAATGAGATTGTTTATATTTGTGGTAACTTCCCTTATTCAGCTATATGAAGATAGAGACTTTTTCTTATTCACGCTATAACCATAGCACCACAATAATAACAGAAAAGTGTCTATGTAACCTGGAGATTCCTGCTTCCAAAGACTATGCTCTGTCCTGCACATGACACTGGGGGCCCGTTAGTGCCAACATTTCTGTTTTCTTCAGTTGTGTTCCAAGGTCTTCTGCCATTTCACTAGTGACGGTACATTGCTTATTGCTGTCTTTCTTAGATGTGTCTACAATCTAGGGTTAACTATAATATACTTCAAATAAGATTTATTTTCTCTTCTTGAGAAATTAGAAACAGAATTAAATAAGTTCCATGGGCATCAAACATAATTAGAAAAATAATGAAATATCTTCATGTTGAAATGATATAGAATGTGCTTCACAATTACGGCCTCACGAAACTCCTGAAGACTTTCTCTTTCCTCTCTCTCTACCAATCCCCTGTACGTTCTAGTACTTAATTCACATTTGTAAAAGGTCCCCTCTTTATTGACTAAGTAGTTTAATAGTGTATGGCATTATTTCTTTTTGGAATAGATTTTGTTAGAATGTGATGATAAAGAGCCCCTGGAAACTGGAAAAATTTTTAAAAATGGCACTCTTGTGTTTTTAAGGGTTTTTGTTTTTTGAGACAGAGTCTCGCTCTGTCCCAAAGCCAGAGTGCAGTGGTGTGATCTCAGCTCACTGCAACCTCTGCCTCCTGGGTTCAAGCGATTCTCCTGCCTCCGCCTCCTGACTGGCTGGGACTACAGGCACTCACCACCACACCCAGCTAATTTTTGTATTTTTGGTAGAGATGGGGTTTCACCATGTTGGCCAGGATAGTCTCGATCTCTTGACTTTGTGATCCGCCTGCCTTGGCCTCTCAAAGTGTTGGGATTACAGGTATGATCCACCACACCTGGTTGATTTTAAGTTTTAAAATATTTTTAAAGTCTCAATTTTTAGTTAAATCTAAATATTTTTTAATAACCCATGTTTCTGGCATTGTACCTAAAAATGCATCACCATGCTGGCGAGGTTGCAGAGAAAGGGGAATGTTTCTAGATTGCTGGTGGGAATGTAAATTACTTCAGCCACTGTGGAAAGCAGTTTGGTGATTTCTCAAAGAACTTAGAACAGAGCTACCATTTGACCCCGCAATCCCATTCTTGAATACAGACCCAAAGGAATATAAATCGCTCTACTATAAAGACATATGCATGCATATGTTTATTATGGCACTATTCGCAATAGCAAAGACATGGAGTCCATGTAGATGCCCATCGAGGGTACCCTGGATGAAGAAAATGTTCTACATGTACACCACGGAACACTATGCAGCTGTAAAAAGAGTGAGATCATGACCTTGGCAGCAGCAGGGACAGAGCTGGAGGCCGTGATCTTCAGCAAACTCATGTAGGAATGGAAGCCAAACAGCACATGTTCTTACTTACCTGCGGGAGGTAAACATTGAGTACACATGGACACAAAGGAATGCACAAAGTAGGCCCTAGAGTAGATGCTGGGGCCTACCTGAGGGTGAAGAGTGAGAAGTGGGTGAGTATCAAAACCACCTGTTAGGTGCTGTGCCTATCTCCTGGGTGTTGAAATAACCTCTGCACTAAAAACCCGTGACACACAAATCACCTGTACAACAAACATGCACATATACCACTGAAACTAAAAGTTAAACAAAAGACCTCATCACCAAGCAAATGCAAGGTCAACCAGATTTTCTCCTACGTTGCCATCTAGAAGTTTATGGATTTGCATTTTATGCTTAGGTCTATGATCTATTTTGAGTTAACTTTTGTGAAAGGCGTAAGGTCAGTGTCTATGTTCATTTATTTACCTTTTTGCATTTAGATGTCCAGTCATTCCAGCACCCTTTGTTGAGAAGACTATCATTTCTTCATTGAATTGCTTTTGTTTCTTTGTCAAACATCAGTTGACTATATCTGTGTGGGTTTATTTTTGAACTCTATTCTGTTCTGTTTGTCTATTTTTTTCACCAATACTGTGCTATCTTCATTATTGTAGCTTCAGGTCTTGAAGTAGGGTGGTGTTAGTCTTTTGACTTTGTTTCTTGCTATCCACAGAGTAACTTGCTGGGATCTTGGCTGTGATTTCATTGAATCTATAGATCGAGTTGGGAAAAACTAACATCTTAACAATATTAAGTTTATCCATGACAATGAAATGTCCCTCCATTTATTTAAATCTTCTTTGGTTTCTTTAATCAGAGTTTTATAGTTTTCCTCATATAGATCTCATATACATTTTACTAAATTTATTCCTAAGTACTTCATTTTTCATCCTAATGGAAAAGGTATTGTGTCTTTAATTTTAAATTTTTTTGGTTATTTCTGGTGTATAAAAAAGCAATTAACTCTTTATATTAACCTTGTATCCTGCAGCGTTGCTATAATCACTTATTAGATCTATGAGGTTTTTGGTCTATTCTTTGGATTATATATAAAATTATGTTGTCTGTGAAGAGATATCATATTATATCTTCCTTTCTAATCTGCACACCTTTGATTTAGTTTCCTTGTCTTATTGGATTAACTAGGACTTTGAGTATGATGCTGAATAGGAATGGTGGGAAGCAACACCCTAACCTTAATCCTGATCCCAGAGGGAAAGTCTCTAGATTCTCACCATAAGCACGACATTAGCTGTAGGTGTTTTGTAAAGGTTCTTCATTAACTTGAGAAAGTCCTCTGCATTTCTAGTTTGCTGAGAATTTTTATTATAAATGGGTATTGAATTTTGTCAAATAATTTTTCTTCATCTAGTTGCATGATCATAACATTTGCTTTGTTAGCCTGTTTAATGTTTTTATAGACTAAATGTTTGTCTTCCCCAAATTAATACATTAAATCCCTAACCCCAATGTGTCTGCATTTGAAGGTAGGGCCTTTAAGAGGTAATTAAGATTAAATAAAGTCATAAGGGTGGGGTCCTAATCCAACAGGATTAGTGTCCTTAGAAGACAAAGCAGAGAGATCACCCTGTGTGTATGTCTGTGTGTGTGTGTGTGTGGACGCACCTAGGAAAAGCCATGTGAATACACAGCAAGAAGGCAGCCGTCCATCACAGGGAAAGCCCTCACGACCACACACAGACACTGCTGGCATCTTGATCTTAGATTTCCAGCCTCCAGAAGTGTGAGGAAATACACTTCGACTGTTTAAGCCACCCAGTGTGTACTTTGTTACGGCAGCCTGAGATGACTAAACAGATGCAATGGATTACAAAAGTTGATTTTTGACTGTTTGAATTAGCCTTACTTATCTGAAATAAATCTCACTTGGTTATGGTGTATAATTATTTTAAAACATTGTTTGATTTTATTTGCTAATATTTTGTTGAAGAGTTTTGCATCTATGTTCATAACACATTGGTCTTCAGTTTTTCTTTCTTGTAATGTCTTAAATGGTTTTGGTATAAAGGTAATGATGAACTCATAGAATAAATTAAGACATGTTTCCTAAGTTTCTATTTTCTAGAAAAGACAGTAGAGAATTGATATTATTCTTTCTTTGACTGTTTGGTACAATTCACCAATGAAAACATCTGAGTGTAATGCTTTCTGTTTTAGAAGATTTTTCATTGTTAATTTAATTTCTTGAGTAGTAATCTATTTTTGCTTATATAAGTTTTGGAGTTGTGCCATTAAAGGACTTGAGCCATTTTATCAAGTTTTTTAATTTGTTGGCATAGAGTTGCTTATAATATTTATTTATTTACTTAATGTTGATGGGGTCAGGAGTAATGGCCCTTCTTTAATTTCATTCCTGATAATTTTTATCTTATCTTTTTCTTGGTAGGCTGGTTAGAGGTTTATCAACTTTATGTACCTTTTCAAAGAGCCATCTTTTCGTCTTGTTGACTTTCTCTTGTTTTACTGTATTCAGTTTTATTGATTTCTGTTGTTTTATTATTTCTTTTCTTCTGCTTGCTCTAGACCAATATTTCTCTTCTTTCCTTAGTTTCCTAAGGTGGAATCTTAAATGGTTGATTTTAGATCTTTCTTCTTTTCTAGTATATTCATGTATGCCACAAATTGAAAGTCATATTTTTCTTTTCATTTATTTAAAATGTTTTTCAATTTCTCTTGACATTTCTTTGCCCTATGTGTCTCAAAAAATATTTGATTTTCATCTGAATTTCTTCACTGACCCAATAGCCATTCAGGAGCATGTTGTTTGATTTCAATGTCTTTGTACAGTTTCCAAAGGTCCTCTTGGTGTTTATTTCTAGTTTTATTCTATTGTGGTCTATGAAAACACTTGATATAATTTTGAGTTTTAAAAATGTGTTAAGACTTGTTCTGTGGCTTAGCATATGGTCTGTTGTGGAGACATCTCCGTGTGCGGATGGAAAGGGTGTGTATTCCGCAGGTGTTAGGTAAAATGCTCTGCAAGGTCTGTTATGTTCATTTAGTCTAAAGCACGTTTAAATCCAATGTGTCTTTGTTGATGTTTTTTTTCTACATACTCTTGTCTATGGTTGAGAATAGGGTATTGAAGTCTTCCGTGATCATTTTATTTCACTCTGTCTCTCTCTTTAGATCTAGTAATATTTGCTTTACAGATTTGGGTGTTCTGGCGTTAAGAACATATATATTTAGAATTGTTATATCCTCTTGCTGGATTAATATCTTTTTCCTTATATAATAACCTTCTTTGTCTTTTTTTAACTGCTTTATATTTAAAGTCTGTTTTATCTCATATAAACTTAGCTATTTCTTTTCCCCCCCCCAAAGCAATGCTTTATTGACCAATTACTCATTATTATATAACTTTAAGGAAAAGATACACTAGTTACACCCATGTAGCCTGCCTTCTCACCACATCCCACAGGCCGATTTTAACCATGGATAAAGGGCACCCAGTGCTGGGGTTCCCTGGCCCCTGCATCTTCATCATGTGTGGAGTGCTGTCCCCAAGGGTGTCTGAAAAGGCCAGGCATACAGTTGTCAGAGGACACATGCTCTACTTAACAGAACACCTTGAGCTCAGCAGCCCTTCCCCTCCCAGGAGTTGCAGAGATGTGTACATGACAGGCAACTCTCTAAAATTAGCTATTTCTACTTGCTTTTGGTTTCCACTTGTGTGGAATATCTTTTTCCATCCCTTTATTTTCAGTCTTTATGTGTGTTTACTGATAAAGTGAGTTTCTTGTAAGCAGCAAATAATTGGATTTTAAAAAATCCATTCAGCCATTTTTTAATCTTTTAAGTAGATAATTTAATTCATTTATGTTCAAGGTTATTATTTATTTGTTAGGCTTTATTCCTATCATATTGTTAATTGTTTTCTGGCTGTTTTGTATGTTCTTTGTTTCTTTCTTTTCTATTATTGATTGTCCTTGTGGTTTGGTGGATATCTGTACTGGTCCTATTTGAGTCTTTTTTTTTCTCAAGACAGAGTCTTGCTCTGTCACCCAGGCTGGAGTGCAATGGTGCAATCTTGGCTCACTGTAACCTCTGCTTCATGGGTTCAAGCGATTCTCCTGCCTCAGCCTCCTGAGTAGCTGGGGTTACAGGGGCATGCCACCACACCCAGTTAAACTTTTGTATTTTTAGTACAGATGGGGTTTCACCATGTTGGCCAGGCTGGTCTCGAACTCCTGACCTTGTGATCTGCCCTCCTTGTCCTCTCAAAGTGCTTGGATTACAGGCATGAGCCATCACACCTGGTCCATTGTAGTCTTTTCTCTTCCTCCTTGGTGTGAATTGTTTTACCAGTGAGTTTTATACTTTCATTTGTTTTCATCATGATAAATGTTCTTTCACTTTCTAGTTTATAACTCCCTTCAGCATATCTTGTAGGGCCATTCTAGTGGAAACACATTTCTATAGCATTTGCTTGTCTGGGAAAGACCTTAGTTCTCCTTCATTTATGAAGGATAATTTGATGAATATAGTATTCTTGACTGGCAGTATTTTTCTTTCAGCATTTAAATATATCATCCTATTCTCTGCTGGCTGAGAAATCCACTATTAGTCTGATGAGGTTTCCATTATAGGTGACGAGATGCCTTTCACTTCCTGTTTTTAGGATCCACTCTTCATCTTTGATGTTAGACTGTCTGAACATAATGTGCCATGGAGAATACCTTTTTGCAATTGTATAGTCCTGGGGATCACTAAGCCTCCTGTTTCTGAATATCTAAATCTCTTGCTAGACTTGGATAGTTTTAACTATTATTTCATTATACAGGTTTTTAAACCTTTACTTTGTTTCTTCACTCTCAGGGATCCCAATAATTTGTTATTAATCTTTGTTTTTGAGATGGAGTCTCACTCTATTGCCCAGGCTGGAGTGCAGTGGCACAATCTCAGCTCACTGCAACTTCCACCTACTGGGTTCAAGTGATTCTCATGCCTCAGCTTCCCCAATAGCTGAGACTACAGGCATGCACCACCATGCCTGCATAATTTTTGTATTTTTAGTAGAGACATGGTTTCACCATGTTGGCCAAACTGGTCATGAACTTCTGACCTCAGGTGATCTGCCTGCCTCGGCCTCCCAAAGTGCTGGGATTACAGGCATGAGCCAGTGTGCCTGGCTGGATCCCAATAATTTGTATATCTGATCATATTACATTGTCCCAAATGTCATGAATGCTTTGTTCATTCTTTTGTATTCTCTTTTTATTGGATTTTTTTTATATGGAGTCATGCTCTGTCGCCAGGCTGGAGTACAGTGGCACAATCTCAGTTCACTGCAACCTCCACCTCCCAGGTTCAAGTGATTCTCCTGCCTCAGCCTCCCAAGTAGCTGGGGCTACAGGTGCACACCACCACACCCAGGTAATTTTTATATTTTTAGTAGAGATGGGGTTTCACTATATTGGCCAGGATGGTCTCAATCTCTTGACCTCGTGATTCACCCACCTTGGCCTCCCAAAGTGCTGGGATTATAGGCATGAGCCACTGTACCCGGTGTATTCTCTTTTAAAAAAAAGTTTGTTTGATTGGAGTATTTAAAAAGATCTGTCTTCAAGTTCTGAGACTCCTTATTCTACCTGACCTAATCTATTGTTGATACTTTCAAATGTGTTCTTTATTTTTTTCAATGAATTCTTCAGTTCCAGAATTTCTATTTGGTTCACTTAAAAAAGTATCTGTCTCTGGTAGATTTCTCATTTATATTCTGAATTGATTTTGTAATTTTTTTTTCCAGAATTTTCTTATACTTTACTGAGCTTCTTTAAAATCATTATTTTGAATTCTTTATCTGGGATTTCAAAGCATTCTTTCTGATTGAGATCTACTGCTGAAGAATTGTTGTGTTTCTTTGAAGGAGTCATATTTCCTTGCTTTTCCTGCTTTCTGCATCCTTATGTTGATGTCTGTGCATCTTCTATTTTGAATCTCTTCTTTTAATTTGCTTTTACAGGGGAGGACTTTTCCTGAAGGTGTGTATCTGTGGTACTGGTTGGGTAGAGCACCCTGGCTTTGAGTCTGGGTGCACATGGTGGTGTAGAGCACCCTGGCTTTGATTCTGGGTGCACGCAGTGGTGTAGAGCACTGTGGCTTTGAGTCTGGGTGCATGCAGTGGTGTAGAGTACCCTGGCTTTGATTCTGGGTGCATGCAGTGGTGTAGAGCTCCCTGGCTTTGAGTCTGGGTGCATGCAGTGGTGTAGTCTCCACATGATTTCTTTGGCTGTAAACAGTGTTAGTGGCATCTGTGGTTTCCTTCGTGGGTTAGAGTGTGGTTATTAGTGAAAGCCGTAGTGAAGTTGTCCTGGAGACTGAGAGGACAGGTGGGCCTGTCTTCAGCCCCAGTGCTGGCAGTGCTGGGCTGAGCATGCCTGTCTTTGTGTCAGGGCAATGTGCAGTAGCACTTGTGTTGGAAGCCACAGGTGAGCTGATGCTTGGGCCTCCAGGCGGCTTGCTCAGATATGGGTAGTGGCAGCAGTGGCCAGGCAGTTGGACGTGTTTTCAGGCCCCAGGGAACTGGGTGTGGTGTGGGCGATGGCAGAAGCAGTGGTGGATGATTCCATGGTTCTCAAGCTGTGTTCCTTAATGTTGGTGGTGACTAAAACGGGTTGGGTGGGTCAGTCTCCTGGCCTGAAGGTAGCACTGGCAAGAGGGTGCCAGCTGAGGTGGTAGCAGCCAGGAGTTTAAGCCCAACCTCGGGGCCCCAGGAGGAGTGCTCAGGTGCCCACGATAGTGGATTGGGTTGGGCAATCCCCAGGACCTCAGACATTGTGTGCTATTTTGGAGGCGGAGGCAAAGCTGGGCTGGGTGGGCTTGTGATGGAAAAGTACGTTCCTCTCATGCTCCAGTCCTGCTGGGGCTTGCCCCTCAACCCTGGCAGAGTCTCACCATGTCCCTACCCTGTCTGCAGGAGCCCCCACCCAGCCGGTGACTAAATCCTAGCAGCAACTTGTACCTCACTCATGTCCCAGTCTCTGTTCCAGTGGCTCTTGCTTCCCAGCACCAACAGCTACAGCTTGCGCCTCATTTGCTTGCTAGTCCTAGCTGTGGCAAAGCTTCCAGCCCTCTCCCCAGTCTAAGCAGTGACAGCCATAATACCTCAGATCTGCCACTGCTGGGTCAGGACAGCATGCAGTCTGCCAAAGGTTTGAAGTGGCTCATTGCGGTTGCTGCTTAGGTCTCAGAAAGGGTGCGGGACCCAGCGCACCCTCCCTCCTTGGAGCAGGACTGCCTCAGGATTGCACAATTCCATGGTGAGGATGTGGGAAAAAGGGTCACTCCCACTTTTCCCTAAAGTGGGAAGTCACCTATATATACAAATTATATTATTATATTTCATTTAGTACTGAGAGCAAAGTGTCTCCATAAACTAACCTTTCAATCCCACACTTGCCATCTAAACTGTTTTGACAGTTTTAAGGGAACTTTAAAGCAAAACTTCTCCTAATTGTCAACCCAATTTCTTTGTGGCTGGGAACTGTAGGCATCTTCTGCCACATGTCATTATTGATTCATAGTACAAATAAATATTACTCAGTGAGGGCCGAAAGAGAAAGAACTTGATAGGAAGGAAGGAAGGAAGGAGGGAGGAGGAAGGAGGGAAGAAGGGAAGGAACTATTTAGTTCTCTTAATCTAGCATTTTATTTCTGAAAATAAACATGTTTCTTTTATTGTTGTCTTTTGCTTTTGTGCTAACACAGAGCAGTGAAGCAAACTAGAAACCTGTGAACTAACCGTAAACTGTATATTGTCTGAATTACTTTGCAAGGTTTTTGCATAATGCTGATATGTTTATGGTCTTGTTAAGTGAGTGAATTGGACCATCTGGCTATAATTTATTAGGGAAACCATTGTAAGTGTTTGGTTGATGATTTGATTGGCCATGTGACATTTTAAGAAGTTTCGTTTTGTTTTCTTTCTTTATCTTATTTTTTGATTAGAGAGAGTCCACAGAGGAGTAGTATAAACTTTTCAAGGTAAAGATTACTTATGAGCTGACGAAAACCAATGCTAGCTGTGCCAAGATCTAACACTAACAGAAATTCTTACAATCAGAGGAAAGGGTAGAGGCTGTGTTTATTTAAAAAGCTGATTATATACACATGAAATTGGTGTGTACTTTAAAGTAATGACTTACATATTGACTGTCAACTTATCAAAATATGGAGAGACTTTCCAATCTTAATGTATCTTGACATTTAGGCTTAGTGTGGAACTGCTAAGAAATTATACAATTGATAATTTTTTATTGTTCTCTGAAGGCATATCTGATGTGCTACAGAAACCAGCACGACCTGGAGAAGCAGGCCCAAGATTTAAAGGTTTCCTGCTGTTATTAATCATTTATTATTTCTGCATTAACCCAAAGAATGCAGTGGTATCAAACACTAAAAAATAAAAATTAATGAAAATAAAAAATTAATTCCTTAAGTCAAAGACAGGTTTTCAAATTATCTGTTTAAATTTATGTGGTAAAAACATCCAGATATTTGATTTTTAAATATTTGTAACTTTGTATCTGTGGTAGGCAAACAGTGTTTTTTTAAGTCTCAGAATTGTGAAGGACTTTCGCTTTAGACCTGTTGAAAGACATGTTGCACTATAATAACTGCCAAGAACAAAAATAAAATTCAGTCAATTTTAATATTTTTGAAAATTTCATTTGTCTTTAAAAACCATGTTCATAATATAGTACTGAGAAAAATAAGCATGATGTAAAATATACGTCTAATTTTATTTCATTTTTAACAGAAGTCTGTCTCTCTGTGCATACATAATATACTCAATAATTCTGTGAGTTTTTAAACCAAATCTGGAACAGTTTTTTCATGGACTGGGATTACATGGGGCTTACATTTGTATTTTATGTATTTATCTTTTTATAAGGATATTTTATTTTTTAAATAGGAAAAATAAATATATTCCCAGTTTAGAAATCTTAGATAAGTTGCTAATGTGTACTGCAAGAATTCTTTACCCAATGGAGAATCCCCAACAAGGCTCCTAGATTTGGAAGCCATTGCTCATTTGTGTCGTATCTGATCTTAGAACACTGTCGTCTACCTACTTATGAACTTTTGAGCCAGCTTTCAGAGTTGACACATGACCCTGATTCTCCTGAATGGAATATTAGATATTATTCAATATAAATTACTTTCATCTGGGCCAAGAATATTTAAGAACTAATTTTTTTAACTTTATCACGTTTTTATCTTGACAAACATGGACAACAAAGAGCAAAAAATCCTAAGACAAGTTTGATTTCACATACATTTCTAGGCCAGGAAGAGCAAAATAAACCTAAGATGTAGCTGTAGGTAAACTAGTGAGACATCATCAACATCCTACAGAATAAAAATTGTTAAAATGCGTCAATATAAATGGTAATTAACATATCACTTACTGAGCATTTATTATGTGCCAGATAGCTTGCATCCTTTATCTCATTCAATTCCACGCCAACAATTTGGTAGGCATTAAACTTTTCCATTTTCAGGTAAGAAAACAAACTTACAGAGCCTGCCACTGACTACCACAGCAACCCAAAGATCAGTATTTTAAGAATATGCCAAAACTTGCGCTTCTTTTTCCCTATAAAAGACAGTAAGCCATTTGCTACCTGCATTTGGCCGTTCCCAGCTTGGTAGCGTGGCCGAGCAGCACCACGGCGCCACGTGGCCTTCTGTTGACATGTGCGCGGCGAGAGGTGGGATTGCAGTGGACACTGACTGACTCCCCTTCCAGAGGGCCATTTAAAATAAGAGTCTGCATCACATCAAGTGTAATGCAGCTAGGAAGAAATTAGGTCTGACTGCTGACAGGAAAGTACAGCAAGTCTACTAGAGCCTTGGACCTGAAGTCTGAGAGGTAGTAACAGGCGCATCATCATCATCATATTAAAGAATATCAGCCTCATTTGTCACTATCCTTAGCACTTGGCATACAACCCAGCACAGAAGAGGCACTTATTTGTAAAAACAAAAGAATAAATAAATAAATAAGTGACTTGAATGCATGCCTTTATTTAAATTTTGCTCCCAAGAATAGGACCTTGAGATTCTCCTCTTTTGAGGAAAGGTATGGAAAAATAAGCAGGTGTGGATTCCAGGAAAAGATATGTTCTGTGAAAGGCAACATAATCAAATTCTGGAATAAAACTGTTTAAAAACTCTCCTAAAAGAAACACAATACTATTTCCAGGCATTACCAAGAATGCTATACATGGGAACACTGACAAATTTTCATCAGATTTGTCCTCACTGCAATCCTGCATGGAATCGAAACCCTAGTCCCATTCGTGTCCACCCCTTGCTCTTCAGCTGCAGCGGGAGGCGGCCGGAAGCAGTGTTGACTCCCCACTCACAGAGCGCGTTGCAGAACCTGAGGCATCTCTTTTCTCCACGTGTTTGCTGGTCCCTTCAGCCACTCCTAAAATGGACTAGCTTCTGCTTCCAACGGACGAGCTTCTCCATCCTGCGTGTCATCTTCAGAGTGCATTCCAGGTTGCCAATGTCCTTAAAAGTTACACCACAGCTGAAGATGCCAGCACTCCCCACACAGAGTTCTTTCTCTCTTCATTTGGTCCAGCCCTTTCCCTTCCCTCGAGGCGACTTTCTCTGCCATGAACAGTTTCCTCCTCAACCTTCAGTGATTATCATCCTCAGCTGTGGATTAATTCAGAGCGTCTCACACCCCATGGCTTCCTGCTCTTATCCTTGCATCATACTTATTATAGAAAATCGAGGCCAGGCATGGCGGCTCACACCTGTAATCCTAGTACATCGGGATGCCAAGGCGGGCGGATCACCTGAGTCAGGAGTTCGAGACCAGCCTGGCCAACATGGTGAAACCACATCTCTACTAAAAATACAAAAATCGGCTGGGCGTGGTCATGCACGCCTATAATCCCAGCTACTGGGAAGGCTGAGGCAGGAGAGTCGCTGGAACCCGGGAGGCGGAGGCTGCAGTGAGCCAAGACCGCGCCACCGCACTCCAGCCTGGCCCACAGAGTGAGGCTGCGTCTCAAAAAACAACTTCTTCATTTGTGTTTATGATTATTTGATTAGTACACATCTCACACTAGACAATAAAATGCAGGCGGGAAAGGATATTTTTAAAATCTCTTACGGCTAGCGTAGTGCTTGACACAAAGGCAATGCAGCAGTCACTGTACATTAGTTTAACTGGGACTCTGGTGACTCAACTTCTGACACTGCAGCGTAAGATGAAATTTTCCTTGCTTTTATGTATTGTTGATTTGTTTCTAGTACAATTCTTTTAAACGTCACTGGTACTTTCACAATATTATTTTTGGTCACTAAAATCACGCAGCTCTTACATGGTAAACCAGGATCCAAACTAGGGTCTGTAAGATTCTAAATCTCATGTTTTCAAACAGAGATTTTCAGCTTTTGAGGACAGAGCTGGTGCACGAATGCAGGCACTTGATAGAATCTGAATCTGAATCACAGTTTTACTGATAAGCCCTGTCTCCGCGTGTTAATCATGCTGGTGCACATGCAATGTAAAGGTCAGTATGTAGAGACCTAAAGCATTCTCGGCTGAGCTCCCAGGCTGTGATGAGCTGTGGATGTTTACAGACCCCTCAGCTGGGTGGTCATCGAGGCAGCTCATCACGTGCCCTGAGGCCTGAATGGATTAGAGGAGAAAGCGCAAAACATGACAGCTTCTCCCTCCGTCTCAGCTACCCTGGGAAAGAGCTTGGCAGGCAGTGGTCATGCAGGCTCCGTGTTGATGCCGCTGCACTGGAGTATAAGCACATTTTTTCTCACGCTTTGCTGACTGCTCATAGATATTCAAATTTAGTAGATGCAGATAGGCTCCTAACTTCTCATGGTTTAAAACGTTTAAACAACGACACTTATTTTGTACTCGCCTCATCTTTTCTAGTCCCTGTGGATTGGTATATATTTCACCTGCTAAATGAGACTGTTCTCTGGCTTATGATTTACACAGGTAGTGAGGGCTACTTCTGGTTGAAAGCTAGAACAGCTTTTGCACCTAATGAACCTAAAACAGATCCATGCTGTTTACATCCAGGCAAGGGGACTTCTCCTTTATTATTTATTTGAGATAGAATATTTGCCAGTGAAGACATGTCGCCCCTTCCCTCCCAGAGAAGACAGTACCCATGATTGAATTTCCAGATGGAAATGATTTATGACTGGGCTCCCTTGGTTCCCCTTGTCTGCTGCTTATGAAGCACAACAAACAAGCTGCCTCCTCCTGGTGCAGCTCTTGAAATGTTTTGACTCCCTGTCACTGGAGAGCTGTGGACAGCCTCTGGGGAATGTTGGTGGAACTCACTCTGCATTCCAGTGTGTCGTGAATTTAAGGATTATGATCAGACCGAGTCAAAGTCATCACGCAGTAGTTATAGCTCATGTCTAGTATTTGTTGGCCCTGGAAACAAAGAAGAGCTCAGAAAAGCAGCAGTTTATAACACGGAAAGTAGAGCTGTGCTCATTGGCTTGGTGGAAAATCGAAAGCAGGGTACATTGTGTATTACTTGCTTATTTTGTGTGATGAAGGCTTTGGTGTCAGCCTCCGTAACTACAATGTGATCCACTTTAGGGCAGAGTGTGTCTTCATCACTTTCCTCTGGCCCTGGGGAGACACTCAATAAATATTTGTAGGTGAATGAATTAATTACATTAATATTAATTAAGATTGGGAGACCTGCCATGCTCGCGTCTGGTTCCTTACAGAGTAAAGACCCTGAGTTAAAGGCCGATGAAGTAACTCTAAATAAAAAACATAGTAATCCAGCAAGCAGATTCTAATGCAGTCTTTTACAATAAATAACACCTCCATGCAGCTTTTATATCAAGATATAGGTAGACAATTACAGATGAATGGATAGATAGATCAAAATATAAATGTAGAAAAAAAGTGAAATTTCATATCATTGTCAGTTTGGATAACTTAAATTAACCTTGGCGTATTGCACCTAAACAAAACATAAGGAGAGTTAGAGAAAAATCTTCTGAGGGGTAGGGATAGGATTCTCTGAAGGCTACAAAGTCAGCTGGGGATGAGTTTGAGGGAGAAGGAAGCCAATTGAAAAAACAAAGTCAGAATCCTTGTAAAATGACCTGTTCTTCCCATCCCCACTAGCAGGTGGTTTCTCCTTCTCTGAGAGACTCGAGTCTATGCCAGTCATAAATAGACAGTGCTCCCTCGAGATTCCAGATGAAGACTCTAGGCTGAAGCTGTGCTTGTTCCTGAAGAATCGCCGGGGTGCTTGCATGGCTGATACTGGGGGCTGGAGAGGGGAGGAAGGGGATGATCCATATGTCTTTGGGGACCTGGGGGGGTTACATATCCCACAGAGCCTTCAGGGAAATGGTACAAATTCTGGGTTTTATTTTCAGTTAAAGGAGTCATAGGGCAGTTGAGCAAAAGACATCATTGTCTTAATTGTCAAAGGATTTCTCTGGCTGCTCTGCTGTGTGGATGGTCTGGGAACAAGGGCAGAGCAGGGCATCAGCTGGCAGCTCTCGCAACAATCCCCAGGTAAGACATAATGATGGTACATTTTATGGGCTATTTAACATTATTTGTAGAAAAATAAAAATTTAAAATTATTAACATGATTTTACTGTTTATATTGTGCAATACCAGTTTAAAATACAAATATAAAACATTTAAGTCATATGTGGAATAATCAAAATTATATCATTCATATTAACAGCTTGCATAAACATATGTATTTCAACCTTAGCAGAGCAGTGGAAATGCTCACGAAATGAACTGAATGGTTATTTCACTTTAATACACACTCACCTACAACCTTCTCTAGCTTCAGCTTACTGAAGGGTAAAAGACTGAAAGGAAAAGGCAGTGTGGTCGCACTGTCTTTCCTTCTCCATGTTGTCATTTTCTGCGTAAGTGTTGACTAAGACTGGGAACTGAACAAGTAAGACAGTCTGTGATAGGGTCCCTTGGTCATTCATATTTCTTAGAGCAGCACTGTCTCTGTCTGCCTTTGAAGCAAATTCTGGTTCAGACAGAAAGCATGGACCCTGGGCCCGTCAGTTCCTGGCTGACTCAGCAAGGACTAACAGACCAACCTTGTACTAACCTTGAGCCTCGCTAGCTTCCAGGCATCAGGTCCGCTGGGATTTGGTGCTCTTGGGGTATCAGACACCGTGTGTGACAGGGATGGTGGCAGACATGCATATTGTCCGTATCTCTTCTGTTCACACACACTCCATGTCCCACTGAACTTCAAGCATACAGCACAAATTTAAAGATAAAAATGTTAAGAACCTTGAGACAGAAATAGCAGAGCATTAAACCAAGTACGGGCCTTGCTAAGCCCAGGTCCCACTCTACAAGTTGCCTGCCCACGAAGCTGGCCCTATGATGGGTAGTTTCACAATTCTGGAATTCAGGACCGAGGTCCAAGCTACACATCTTTATCTACATCTTTATTTAACCAGACTCAAACTGAAAGTTCATGTTTCCTTTGATTATGTATAGAAGCAACAAACTACAATAGTAGAACCTATAAGCTTGTCACCAATAAAAATCACATATGTGATTTTCATATCACAAAACACAATTATGGTAGATACATTAAAATATAATTGATATTTATCATTACCTTAAAATTATGATAACTGGCCAGGCGCGGTGGCTCAGGCTTGTAATCCTAGCACTTTGGGAAGCTAAGGCAGGCAGATCATGAGATCAGGAGTTTGAGACCAGTCTGGCCAACATAGTGAAACCCCATCTCTACTAAAAAAACACAAAATTAGCTGGGTATGGTGGAGGGTTCCTGTAATCCCAGCTACTTGGGCGACTGAGGCAGGAGAATCGCTTGAACTCAGGAGGCAGAGGTTTCAGTGAGCTGAGATCGCGCCACTGCACTCCACACCAGGTGACAGTGCAAGACTCCATCTCAAAAAAAAAAAGATAATTTTGAGGTTCCACCACTCGGTCTTGCTATCTACTGTATTACCATAGACGGATACTTATTACCATGTCACAAATTTGTATTTTTAAAATATTTTGGCAACTGTATTTTGATATAATACTTTATCTTTGTAATTTTATTTTATTTTAAACAGTTAAAAGTGTTATTCTGAGATGGAGTCTATACGCTCTGCTGGACTGCAAAGTGGTCCATGGCAGTTAAAAAATTAGGAACCCCTAGGTTACAGTGAAAAGGTGAGGGAGCATTTACATAACAGGTTGAGAATAAGGTGTTTTGCTGGTGATGCGCGTTAAGTTCCAGCCAGCAGAGTGGAAGGTATCAGAAGTTGGGAGGACTGGGCAATGGAACCAGGAGAGAGGGTCACAGAGTCTTCTGGGTGATGAGGTGATGAGGACCACTTGCAGTGACTGATAAGACTGGCAGAGAGTGGTGAGAGACTGAAAATGTTGAGAAGGGAGGGCCTTACCTGGATCCAACAAAATCCTGGGGTCTGTCTTCACTCCTGCTGCAAGTGAGTGGAGACAGATGAAGGTTGACTTCATATTTTCAAAGAACAGAATCCCTGGGCTCCCTGTTGAGTCTGCTCATGGGGGTCAAAAACCATGAAAACGTCATGTAATCTAAATGTAAAATGCACAGTATAAATCATATCATTTCAGTGAACACACACACACACACACACACATTCTCTGTCTCTCTTTCTCTCTCTCTGATTTAAATAAAATTACTGAAATTTAATAGCTATTTTAACATCAGTAATGTATTTTATCTTCTTCTTTATGTTTTTTTCTTTACTGAATGTAAATTTGCAAGAAGAAACAGAAAACAATAGACTCCAGATTTAAGATGCATGTATCACACGCCCGTGGATGCTCACTGCAGCACTGTTCACAACATCCGAGACATGAAGCCAACCTGAATGCCCATCAGTGGTAGCCTGGATGGAGAAAAGGTGGCACAGATACACCATGGAATACTATGCAGCCATAAAAAAGGATGAGTTCATGTCCTTTGCAGGGAAATGGATGGAGTTGGGAGCCATTATCCTCAGCAAACCAATGCAGGAACAGAAAATCACCACATGTTCTCACTGATAAGTGGGAGCTGAATGCTGAGAACACATGGACACATGGGAGGGAACAATACACACTGGGGCCCGTTGGGTTGGGGGAGGAGGCAGAGCATCAGGAAAAATAGCTGATAGATGCTGGGCTTAATAGCTAGGTGATGGGATGATCTGTGCAGCAAACCACCATGGCACACATTTAGCTAAGTAACAAACCTGCACATCCTGCACATGTGCCCCGGAACTTAAAAGAAAAGCCGAAGGAATAAAAGAAAAAATGTATGTAACGGACTTCTAGTTTCTGGTCAAACACGCAAGGTGAAAGTCACCACTCCTGTTCTCACAAGAAAAAAGTTGAAAAAACTGAAAGTTAGCAACTCTTTTTAGATCCATTAGAAGATTGAGATTATACAGCAAACTGATGTCCTAAAAACTGGAGAGACAGACAGGTAAATACCGAAAATCACAGGTTCCCAAGCACAGAAATAGTCCCTGGAGCCAGCAACTGACAAGAACACTTAAAGAGTTACTAAGTAATTGCCAGAAGCTGAGCATGGACTAGCTTTCAAGATAAAAACTCCTGGAGGTCCACACTTTTGTGAGTTTTACCTCCAGGAGTCCTATCAAGGTCTCAGGGTAAAAATGAGAGAAAAACTCCCCTGGACTTCTGATGGAGTGAGGGGAAAAGCAGCCATTTTGATATATGCCTAGAAACTCTTTTGCTAGAGACTATTCAACCTGAGAGAAGGAAATGCCTAATTCCAGTCTTCCTGCCTCACTCAAGTGGTGAGGAGGAAACTGTGAAACACGCGTGAAGGTCACACCCAGGGACACAGATTCTGAAAGACTGTGGATGGTCACAGGAATGCAGAATGCTTCCCGTCCCTCCATACCTCACACCGTATTAATAGGACTCCTGTGTGTTGACAGGTTACGGCGATATAAAGTGCTGCAGCGCTCACACTGCAGCGAGGGAATCCCGAAGACGCCAAGGGAAACAAAAACATGGACATCACAGGGAAGTCGCTTCTGACATACAGCTACAGAAAACAGTGAACACAGCCTGGTAAAACCCTAGCCAAATAAACAAAACCTCACACTGAAAGTTTATTTATCTCAATTCCTTTTACTGGATACATCATCTCTGGCTCTAAACAAACAAAAATGACGAGGCATAATAAAAGGCAAAAAGGCACAGTTTGAAGAAACACATGAGTATCAGAACAAATTCAGACATGGAAGAGATTCTGAAATTATCAAAGTGGTCATTTTAAACGACTCTGACTAAAATGCAAGGGCCTGCAATGGGAAGAATGGATAATATGCAAAAACAAACCCATAATGAAGCAGAAAAATGAAAACTCTAAGAAAAAAAATCAAAAGAAAATGCAGGGTATAGAAACATGGTACTGGAAATGAAAACTACGGACTGGACGTGGTCAAGGAACGTGTGACTGAGCTTGAAGATATGTCAGTAGAAACGTCCCAAATGGAAAAGCAAAGAGAAAAGAAAATGAAAAAAAAAAGCAGAACAAACAATTACAAAAGGTGTAATGTAAGTATGATGGAAATACCACAATGTGAAGAAAGAGAAAGACAGAAGAAAGAGTTGAAGTAATGCTTGCCAAGAAGTTTCCAAATTAATTATGTATTTTAATGACTTACTTATACCGTTACATCCTCACTCTGTGTTTTTGATGTCAAAATGACATCTTTATATATATTTTGTACTTATTGAAATAGTTTTATAGTTACTTTTATAATTTTTACTTAAATTTAATGCACCACAATTACAATAATACAGGTTACTATATTTGTCCTTGCATTCACCTGTACTGGAGGAACTTATATTTTCATATGGCTTCATGTTCCTGTCTGCCATGCTTCATTTTAGACTAAAAGACGACCTTCAGTTTTATCGTAGAGCAGTGCATTAGTATGCTTGAGTTGCTGTAACAAAATACTAGACTGGGTGGTTCTAAAAACAGGTATTTAATTCTCACAGTTTTGGATGCTGGAAGGCAAGATGCTGGCCAGTCTGGTTCCTGGTAAGAGCCCATTTCCTGGCCTGCAGATGGCCGCCCTCTTACTGTGTCTGAGACAGAGAGAGACAGAGAGAGAGAAAGTTTCTGATGTCTCTTCTTATAAGGAGACTAATTCCATGATAAGGACCCCACCCTCATGATTTCATCGAAACTAACTTCCCAGCGTCCCATCTCCAAACAGCATCACACGAGGGTCCAACGTCAACATAGGAGTTTTCAGGGAATCAGTCTGTACAACTTCGGTTGTTGTTCCCCAAATTCGTGTCTTTTTCACATGCAAAACATATTCTTATTCTACCCCAATAGCCCCCAAGGTCTTAACTCATACCAGTACCAACTCGAAAGTACAAGGTCTTATCTAAATATCATATAAATCAGATATGAGTAAAACTCAATGTATGGTTTGTCCTGAGGCAAAATGCTCTCCAGCTGTGAGCTTTTAAATCCAAAGAAGTTATGCATTTCTTTTTCTTTTTTTTAATTTTTATTATATTTTATGTTTTGGGTTACATGTGAAGAACATGCAAGATTGTTGCATAGGTACACACGTGGCAGTGTGATTTGCTGCTTTCCTCCCCTTCACCTATATCTGGCTTTTCTTCCCATAAGCTGCTACATGGGATCATTTAGTCATATCTAAAAAATCAACAATGGTTAACTAAGATAGATATTGCTTAAGTCTGGCTCTATTTCTACCACATTCAAGAAAGAGTCTTGCCTCCGTGAACAGCTTGACTGAGATTTAAGTCTTGCATTGCATCTTGTCAGTAATTATTCTATGTGCCTCAGCCATGCCGCCTGAATTGGAGAGAACGATCGTACCAATCTCATCTTCTCCCTCCTCTTTCTATTCTCAGAGGTGCTGCACATTAACTCGAGAATGGCTTCCTATGCTCTTTCAGTGCTTCTTAGATTTTAGTTCATTAGGAGGAGAATGGTTTGGAATGATCATACTGGTGTTTTTATTTTTGTGGGCTTTTGTGTGGTGACCCCAATTCAGCAGCACAATTGTTATGAAGAGACACTTGGGATTACCCAGGTAATGTTTTTCCTCTTGTAGGAAACAGAGACTATTTAAACTTATTGAAGTCAGAGCAGCATCAGTTAACTTATCTTCTTACAACTAAGGGACGGTGTCAGGGGGACTTCTCTTCCTGGGTCCGCCAGGGACGTGATTTCAAGTGCAGGAATTCCCTGGCTTCCTGCCTCAGACGGCTAAGGATTTTGGGGCACCTTCCTCCTCATGGACCAGGTAAAGATCTTTGTCTACCATCCCCGCAAGAGGGCAAGCCAGGTTGGGCTTTTGTCCCCAAAATTCCCACTGACAGGCTCTTGGAGGAGGGGGCTCTGTAACTCAAAATTGTGAAACAGGTAGCCACTCGAATAATGGCGTCAAGATCAATCAATCCAGAAGTTTGAAAGAACTCCTCTCATTGGACAGGAACATGAATGGGGAGGGAATAACTCAAAAGAAAACTTCAGCCTCCCCTGCCCAGGTGGATTCCCTCTCTGGGTCCCCTCCCACAACAGCGTGGGAGCTGCCTTTTCTCTCTCTCTCTGTCTAATAAATCACTCTTTCACAAAACTCTTTGGGTTCACAATATTGGTTTGAATGGTAAACTCACCGAGCCTCCGGGGCCCCTTTCCCCATTCTTCGGTGTTACAGAGTCCAGAAGCCAATGAGACAGCAATGGTTCCCATTTCCATGGTGGTCTAGGGGTTAGGATTCTTGGTTTTCACTCAGGCGGCATGGGCTTGACTCCCAGTGTGGGAACTGTAAGGCCGATAGCCTCCCCAGGAGCCGGATGGACAATACCCACCCCCTCCGCACCTGATAACACTTATCAGGAGGCCGGACGTCCTACTGGCACCTGCCTTCTCCATGCAGGCTCCCCACACCCACTCCTGCATTCCACCCATAGCCCCACACTCAGCACTAAATCATGCTGTCAGCCCAAACTTCAAAAATCCCAACGAGAGCCTAACCAATGGCAGCTCGCCAAGTCCGGATCCAGTCTCTCTCTCTGACCAATACAGGTGCCCATGCTTTGCTACCTTCTCCAGCCCACCTGTGCATAGATAGCCCTGCTGGACTACCAATGGCAACTTGCCAAGTCCAGGTCCAGTCTCTCTATGACCAATGCAGTTGCCCATGCTTTGTTTCCCCACTGACCAAGCTACTGCCCTCACCCCCTATAAAACCCCATGCCCAGAACGGCCGGGTGCGACTTCTCTGGCCTCTCTCTCTCTCTCTCCCCTGGGACCACAGAACCTCGCCCGGGAGCTAAATAAACTGGAATTTAATTTGTCTTGTGCTGGCCTCAGTTTCCTCATTTTAAACTCGGCAATATCCTTACAAGAATAACCTTACAGGAACCAGGCAATCCAGTTGAAGTTTTACTCTCCTGGTAACACAACTAACATTTTATAATGAAGAAACATGGATATTTGTAGTGAATCTGGACTTTAGAGCAAGTGATTTACCTCCTTTATCCTCAATTTGTTCCCCTGCAAAATAGAAACATTCATGCCTACCTCAGAAAATCCTAACTGGAACAGAAATGTGGCCTTATATGCAAAAGGCACAAAGGCATAGTACTTGATGGCCCAGTAGATGCTTAGTATATGTAGGTTTAATTCTTCTTCTCTGATGGCCTAAGAAATACTGAACTTTATGCCAAGAAGAGATTTGGCCTGGGGAGGATGGCACAGATATCAAGTTAGCCTAGATAGAAAAAAATCGAGGACAACCGTAAAATAACGAGGAGTACAGTGTTACATACATTCTTTAGAGAATCAGAGATATGTTAAATGGGTTAATTAAAACATAAAATTTGAGCTATCATTCCAGTTTATGTTTTTCGTAGTTGGTTCTCTCACTTTTTCAGCACTTTAGAGGAGAACTTTGCTAATAAAACCACATACCTTTTTAACCAATCTCAAAACATGAAATCAATATTTTTCGCTAATCTAAGGAAGCACATATTTGAAACCACTGAATTAAGGAGTATGGCCAGCTTTTAAAATAACCAGATACTTGAAGCTATTCTGGATATCTTAGCTTAGGACTAGACAGATTTATCCATCTGGCAAATTTCTTCATCCCAACCCTGTCTCAGGGGGCAAGCTTGAGAGATATTGCACATCACAAGCTGACTCATATAATTTAGGGTCACCAATGAGGTTTTACCTAAAATAAGGAGGATGCCATGTTCATAGGTTTTATCTGACTGTCATCAGGGAAGTCTGAAAGCTTACGCTAACAGCTCAGTCTTCCACTGTGACTATTTGAAAAACAGTGCATAGTACAAAGTAGGGTCTCTCAATGAACACTATTCTTAGTCACTGGAGTCAAAGGTCAAAGGTGATTGAGCTGCAAGAAGGAATTAATGAGGATCCAGTAAGCTGTCCATAACATCCCTAGACACTTGCAGGCTAGTGAAGGTAGTCTTTCCATCTTCAAAGCCAGAAATGGAGCATCTCCTTCAGGAAGACCTCAGTGCTGTCTAAGGTCTCATCAGGTTAGGTCATGTCAACCTAAAGTCTCCCTTTCTTGACATCAACCATGAGGTATAACATAACTTCCTCATGGACATGACTGTCTAATCATATTCACAAACCCAGGACTAATGCAGGGCACGTATTTCATGGAGTGGGAATCTTGAAAACTATCTTAGAATGCTGACTCCCACAGATGGGACACCTGAGATTGCCTGCAGTAGACATTGCCATCCTCAGCTTTACAAGGTTGCCATTTAAAGGACCAGAAGTAGAAACTGGATTTGGGAATTGTCTTGACACAAGTTACACAAAAGTGATTGATTTATTTTTTGAGGCAAAGCACTTCTTTTATTTATTAGGTTTTTTGGGAAATGGGATTTAGAAAATCTTTAAGCATAGCAGAATTTTTGAGATTCCCAGATTATGCAAAGATAAAAATAAAATTAGTTCTCAAGGGCAACAGAGATGCTTGTGAGCAAAGGAAAGGAGACAGTAAATCAAAGACCTCCTGCTGAAGCTATAGAAAACAAAGGCTGAAAGCAAACAAAGTAATTCCATGAAACTGAGTTACCTATAGATATACAGAACACATATACAGTAGTAACTGAGGATGGTTAAAATACACAGAGATACTATAAGGTGGAATGTGACCCCATTTTTTGATATCTAATTGCTGGCAGCTTTTAAGTCTCCCCCTCTTCTCTTCCCCTTGTGCCCCACAATGGTCAAGCTGATGAAAAAGGCTAGGTGTTTCCATCTTTGGTGCCAGTGTGGGGGGGTTCACTCAGACTGGTGGGAGAAATTTTAGTTATAGAGAATATACCCAAACTCTTTTGGAAGGCCTGGAGGTTTTTTACTATAGTACTTGGCTGAAGGCAGCCTTGTCTCTTTAGATAAATAAATTAGCATAGAAACAAAGGAATGTGGGGAGTTTATCTGAATAACTTGTCTATTCATGTGGTCCTAACCTTTTATCCTTCCAGATGGCTCTCTCAAGGGAGGTCGGCAGGAGTATATTACCCACTAATGATGTTTGCTTTAGGCCTTGGAACCTGGCCTTTAATCTTTACCCTCTAGTGCTGTTGACTCACAGCCTTTGTCATTTAATGTGTGCAGAATAAAGGCCAGCAAGGCCAGGGAGTCAGTGCTGGCAGCCATTAACTCCTTTGGGTGACTGGCCACAGACATCCCTAGTCCACTCATTCACTGAATATTGTGTCTGAGTGAATTTATTCATCTGTCGTGCAGCTGGGCTCTGTGGGGCAGACACTGGCACCAGTGGGCAATTAAAACCATACAAGCTCCTGACTGCACCAGAGGACTGTCCCATACACTAAATTCAATGAACACCCAGGCCTTTCTTACTCTCCCAAGATATTTCAGAACTGCTTAAGAGACCTGCCCTCCTCTCCTTAAGACCTCAATTATGTAAGTAAAACCTTTGTCATAGCCTCTTGGTGTGTGTGGTGTCATCAGGCTGAATGAACTTTATGCAGGGCCCCTTCTTTCACTTCCAGGATGACCATAACACATGCAGGTGTATCTGACATTTATTTGATCAACTCTTAGTTCTTCAGTTGAAGAAATATTCTTCAGTTGAATCCCTGAGTCCAAGAATGGCTTCTTTGTGCTTGAAAATTTCCCCTTTCATTCTTCCTTCGTTTCAGAATGGAACAACCAGGATATTTTCTATTGTATTTTAAAGTGCTGCTCAAGGAGATAAAACTGATAATACAGTTGAACATTACAGGATAGCATAATTTAAATCAGATCGATTAGGCAAAAACAAAGATGAAATCTAGTAGGCCTATATATGGGCATATTCATGCAATATTAGTGGAGGTCTAAAATGTTAGACATGGCCTCAGATATATATTAAAGCATGCTGTAAAAACCCTAAACAGTGCATGACACTTTGTTTCAGAAACTTCAAATATACAGATTTAAAAACAGGTAATAATTTAAAAAAATGCAAAGTCATTGAAAACTGTGATATTGATTGATTGATTAAACAATATATTTACATAGTTATTTATTAAACAGTGGGTTAATGTGGTTCATACTAGCAAAAACAGAATAGAGAATTTACATGTGGCTTTAGTCTCCCATTCAGATAGGAAATGTGATAGTTAATTATATGTGTCAGCTTGATTGAATCACAGGATGCCCAGATATTTGGTAAAACATTATATCTGGGTATGTCTATGAGAATTTCCAAGAGAGATTAGCATTTGAACTGGTGGATTCAGTAAAGCAGATTGCTTCCCCCATGTAATTCAGCATAATTCAATTCCTTGAGGGCCTTAACGGAACAAAAAAGTGAAGGAAGAATGAATTTGCTCTCTGCCTAACTGCTTGAACTAGGGCATCAGTCTTCTACCCTTAATGTTTCTGAAGGGTTCTCAGGCCTTCAAACATGGACTAGAATCTATATCATCAACTCTCTTTCAGGCTTTGGAACGACATGAACAATTTTCCTGGGTTTCTAGCTTGCACTCTACAGATTGTACAGATTGTGGGACTTCTCAGCCTTCATAATTATGTAAACCAATTCCTTATTAAAAATATCTGTGTGTGTGTGTGTGTGTGTGTGTGTGCGTGCGTGTGTGTTTATGTATTTTTGTTGGTTCTTTTTCTCTGGAGAACCCTGACTAGTACAATATCTTTTTCTTCAAATACACATACTTAAATAAAATTTTGAAATAAACATGTTCTTAGAAAAAAAGGCCTAATAGTTAAGTGCAAATATTGTAAAATATATAAAGCAGGTCAAACATTATCTTAATTAATGCATTGGAAATCTAAAAAAGGTAAATTATCATGGCCTTTTCCTACATCTAAGAAGTGTGTTTGATTAGAAGTACATTGACAGTATGGTAAAAACAAATTTAGATTATATTATGTACAGTAAAAACCAAATGTAGATTATATTATGTATATGATTTGTTATCATTGTTTTGTATTGTTTTGTTTTTTCAGACGGAATCTCACTCTGTTGCCCAGGCTAGAGTGCAATAGTATGATCTCAGCTCACTGAAACCTTCACCTCCTGGGTTAAAATGATTCTCCCGCCTCTGCCTCCCAAGTAGCTGGGATTACAGGCAACCGCTATCATGCCAGGCTAATTTTTGTATTTTTGTAGAGATGGGGTTTTCACCATGTTGCCCAGCCTGGTCTCGAACTCCTGACCTCAAGTGATCCACCTGCCTCAGCCTCCCTAAGTGCTGGGATTACAGGCTTGACCCATCATGCCCAGCCATGTATTTGTTTTTATATAGACCACTTCTGTACAAAAGAAACTTCCACCATGATGAAAATATTCTGTATCTGAACTTTCCAACACAATAGGTTATCGGTCACATCCAATTCCTGAGCATTAAAATGTACCTGCAGTGACTAAGAAACTGACTTACTTTTATTTAATTTTACTAATTTTAATTTAGGTTCAAATTATCACATATGGCCAGTGACAACCATTTCATATGATATAGATCTGTGGTGCATGCAGTGTATGTCTGTGTCTGTGTGTGCTCCTTATATATTAGTCAACAAATACTACTATCTACTCTACTCTGCTTCAATAAGTATTTATTTGAGCTGTGACAAAAGCTGCAGGGTCTGCTATTTTTTGTTTCCTGGCACATCACCGTAACTTAAGCAGAACCACCTTCCTTTCTCTTGCTTGTGAAGCTACAATGCAAAACCTGTCCAGTTGTCAATATCATTAAAAACATGACTCACATGAACTACCCATATATGTAGACACGAGTTGAGATATAAGGTAACATCATCAGTATACAGTTGTCGGCACCACAGGACAGGGCACCGTGGGAAGAATGTCCTTATTTGGGCTCTATGAGGAATTAGGCTCAGGAGACTGGTGCCTGTATTTTTCATCAATGGTCAAGATTAGAGAGAATAATAAATATAGTGTAAGAAATTGTTGGTTTTATGCCTTGCCTATGATTTTATTGATAAAATAGGACTATTTCAACATATTCATTATAGATTTGAGCACCTATGAGATGAAACTTTCACTTTATTCATCAGGAGGTATTTACCAAATATCTCTTCTGCAGACAACCCAATTTTAGACAATTTAGAAAATATAGGGCTGAACGAGGTGGCTCATGCCTGTAATCCCAGCACTTTGGGAGGCCAAGGCGGGTGGATCACTTGAGATCAACAGTTCGAGAATTGCCTGGTCAACATGGTGAAATCCCAGCTCTACTAACAGTACAAAAAATTAGAGGGGGTGTGGGTGGCCGGTGCCTGTAATTCCAGCTAATCTGGAGGCTGAGACAGGAGAAAGGCTTGAACCTGGGAGGTGGAAGTTGCAGTGAGCCTAGCTGACATCATTGCATTTCGGCCTGGGCAACAAGAGTGAAACTCAGTCTCAAAAAAAAAAAAAAAAGAGAGAATGTTGGAGACAGCAGACAACATAAAAATTATATATATGAATTATACACTTGCCAGCTTTGTATACATAGGCATATCTGAATCTATATTTCTTTCTATCTTTTCTTCTCTCTATGTTCCTTTAAAGTAGAGATTTATTATTATTTATATCTAACAAAAAGTTTTTCCCACTTGGTCAACAGGAAAAAATTGGCTAATAAAAAAAGAAAACACAACTTTTACATATATTAAATTATCACTGGTAGGCAGAATAATGTTCTCCCAAAAATGTCCGCATCATAACCCCAGGAACCTGTGAATATGTTACCTTATCTGGCCAAAGGGATTTGTCATGTGTGATTAAGACCTTGACATGAGGAGACTATAATGAATTATCCAGGTGGGGTCAATTTAATCTCTTCCATCCCTAAAAGTGAAGAAACTTTTCTACCTGTGGTAGGAGAAAACTGAGTGGGGCAGGAAAAAGTCAAGCATTTTGTGGCTTTGAAGATGGAGGAAGGGAACCCTGAGTCAAAGCATCCAGGTGGAAAAGGCAAGGAAACGAATGGATTGCCTTCTGGGGCCCTCAGAACAAAATGGACCCCTGCCAACATCTTGATTTTTAACCCAGTAAGACTTTTGTTCTCCGTGATGGTGAGACAATCGATATGTATTGCCTTAAGCCACTAAATTTGAGGTAATTTGTTATAATGCCAATAGGAAACACTGTTTTTCAAAGGTGCAACAAATTCTGTTCTACACTATCCTTTACACAATATAATCCTAGCAAATGCATCCATTAGCATACATTCCTATCTGCTAACCACCTCAAACAAATCTCAATTAATCGCTCTTTTTGAACACCTCATGTTTTGGGTCATGCCTTTGTTATTTTAACTTTGTTCTAAGTTTAGCACTATTTATTTGCAAGGCAATTACCTCGACTGAACTCATTTCTGCCAGAGCACACTGTTGTCCCTAATTTTCTTTGTTACCATATAGCATAGTGCCTAGCACATAGAAAGTTTCCTGGCATTAAACTTTCACAAAATTAACTATCTTATAATTTAAGACTGACAAAATTCAGAAGTTGTATATGAAATAATCTATGTATATTATTTTGTGATCTATAATTTTATAATTCTGTCCACACAAATCTCTCTTTAAACTTTCCATAGCAATTATTGTTTGTTTTGTTTAGTATTGGTGGTATTATTTGTAGTGGTTTATTTTCTTCTAATTGGCTCAAATATTTTGATTCTCTAGCTGAAAAAACAAACATCCTGAAGATAATGGAGTACTTTACTTCTCTTAAATTATTCCACTTAAATGTGCATAGATGAATAAATAAATTTGTTTGAAGATTTCTAAATCAAAGTGAACAGAATTCAAAGGTAGTTTCCTCCTTATCAAATTCAGTTTAAAGGTATACAATAATTCGTGTTTTTCAGAAGATTCCTCATCTTGTTGAGCCAAAGTATTTGAGAAATAGCTATGATTTAGTGAACCATTGTATGTTCAGTAATATAATGGCCCAATTATTTGTGGAAAGAAGTTTGAAATATTAACTGATATTAAAAGAGGAAATCGCTTAATAAATTATGAAGATTACAGAGTAAAAACACAACTTACAGTTACAGGGGGAAATACAACATTTAAAGCTAAAGAAAAATATGGGCTTTGTGTTTATAGAGTATTTTTATTGAGGGTACTCTAAGTGCCTTGCATGTCATAAGTAGGAGAATAAGAAAAAATGTCATATGGATGCCAGCTTCCCATGATAGCTGCCAAAGAAATTAAAGAAACGTATTTGAGGGGCTGCCTCAATGTCTTAAGGAGTGTGATCATTAGCCTTCTAATGAGTACTTGTAAATTATTCAATGTTCTGCATTATTGATATAACATAATCACTTTATTGGATTTTGATAACGTGTCAAAACATCTTGAACATCATCTATCCAAGGAACTCCATTCACTACTCTTTATCAGTTTATGCATCACTGGTTGACTTCATAGACATGACAATATCCAAATGTTTGCATCACATGTAAGCACCTCCACAGTCAGTCATCCATCTATCTTCCTTGGGTTAGTATCCCTTACAGGAAAGGGATATTTGGGAAGGAAGCATGTTCAGGCGTTGCATTCAGGAAGGGGAGGCTATCAGGTGTTAGATAAAGCCAGGCACTGTTTAGGGTGCTCCTTAAACTGAGAGTACCTTTGGGGTTGCTCCTGACACACAAATATTTGAGTTTCGTCGGGGAGTTAGGGTTGTTTTGCATCTTCTTTCTATAGCGAGTAAATACGCTCCTTCACCATACAAACCATGCATTTGCATGACATTTTTTAATCTTGGAGATTGCTTAAACAGTACCTCATGTATAAAAAACAATCAATGAACACCTGTTAAGTGACTTATTTTGTTTGACTATAGGCATTATTCTTCATATACAACTTTAAAATGCTATTGTAATGAGATAGCTCTGTTTCTATATTCATCTCTTTCAGCATTTATTTCATCCAGAAAAGGTTCTTGGAAAATAAGGCTCTGTGCTAGTGAATTGAAATAAAAGTTTATCTAGGAGAAAATAATTTCTGCTTTCATTTAATGTGATTTAATTAAGAGCAGAAGAAAATAAACTGCTTTGTTGAATAGCACCTCACACAGCATTATGCTGGGTAATCTTTGGCAATTGGTTTAACCTCGCTGATTCTCACTTTTATTAAAAAAAAAAACTCAAGAAAAAACTGAAAAGCAATTTAATGGTGGTAGCCAAAGGAGGCATGCATGGTGACCATTGCCTGAAGAGGAAACATGTATCCACTCACCTCAGGTTAATATCCCTTTGGCACTGTGTTCACATATAACCCTAGGGAGAAGAAAGTACTGATTATTGTCTTGGAGTAGCTTAGAAGGGGCAAGACAGTTTAAAAAGAAACAGCTGGAGTGTGATCTAATCTCCATGTTCCAATTTACTTATGTATAAAACATGCATAAAAAATTAAACCATGCTGAACAATTTGTCTGCTCTCTGTTCCTGGCATGCCTCCGCTCTGTCAGAGCAGCAGTCCTGGCTTGAGAGAACCCAGGGATGCCTTTAAAAAATAAATACATTATTTATAGAATACAGCTTCCATAAATTTAATATTAATTTGACTACATCATTATAATTATGTCTGAACCAGAAGTATGTCCTCATGTTCAGGCCTTCTTTGTCGAGGCCACTTGACCTTCTTAATCATGGCAGCAGGAATGGTACAGCTCTGCACCAGCTTTTGGGAGTGACATCAGATTAAATTAAGCACTCATGCATTTATGGATAAGCATAGAAAAGCAGGAAGGCATCCACAGGGAATTAATAATGCATCAGGAAGTTGCTGTGTTGTTCTTGGTCATGTGTAAATAATGTGAATGTGAACTTGTGGTCCTGCATGGAAGGTCCAATATGTTCATATACCTCATAAAAGTTTACTATATATTTCAATGTTTTGTTCAAATTAGTTATCAGCAAAGGAATAATATTTACTCCACCACTATAATTTGCTAATAGTAATTTTTTTGTTGTTGATTTAATTAAGTACGTATTATGAGTTCAAGACTGTGCTAAGAATATGAAGCCAAAAGGTTACATGTTACTACAGGGCTAGGTGGGCTACTGTCAGATTTAAAAAGCAAAAAAAAAAAAAAAAAAAAAACCCAGAAAATAACAAATCTTGGTTAGAATATAGAGAATTTAGAATTTAGAATGCTTGTGTACTTTTGGTAAGAAGGCAAAATGGCATAGCTGCTATGGAAAACAATATAGCAGTGTCTCAAAACATGAAAAAAAAAGAATTATCATATTATCTAGCAATGCCACTTCTGATTATATATCCAAAAGCATTGAAGAAGATCCTGGAAGAGCAATATGCACACCCATATTCATTGAAGCACTATTCACAATAGCCAAGATGTGGAAATAACCTGTGGGTCTATCCACAGCTACATGGGTGAACAAAATATGTTACATACATACAATGGGATATTATTTAACCTTAAAAAGAAGGGAAATTCTGACACATGCCGCAATATGGATGAACCTTGAGGATATTGCATTAAATGCAATAAGCCAAACACAAAAAGACAAATATTTGATTTTATTTATATGATTTATCTATAGCAGTTAAACTCATAGAAACAAAAGTCTGTGGGGAGGGGGAATTGGTGAGTTATTTAAATGTACAAAGTTTCAGTTTTACAAGATGAAAATATTCTGGAGATTTGTTAAATAACAATGTGGATGTACCTAACACTATTGAACTATATGTGTATACATTATTAAGATGGTAAGTTTGGTTTTATGCACTTTTTATTCCAACAAAAGTTATTAAAGCCTATATAGATAATTGAGTTCATATAAACATGGTACAATTATGGAATTATGACTGAACAAATAGTTAAATAATGAATATACATGCCTAACTGATATTTCTAGAGCCAATACTTAACTGGTATGTTCTGGGATAAGAGTAACAGCTGTTCTGATTGGTCAGCCATTCATTCTAGGCTATCTAATCGGATTGGTTACTGCTGACTCCTGTTTGAGTACACAACAGGACTAACACACACATTAACTGTGCACACTCACTGCCTCCCACCCATAAAGAGCTGGGGAGAAGAGGGAAGAGGTGGCACAGAAAGGAACAGAGAAGCTTGATCATCTCAAGTACAGCAACAAGATATGTATTTATACATTCTCTAGAAGAAATCGGCATATGGCATAATTGATGAGTAAAAAATAGAGCCACCTGGTCTCCATTAGTCCAAAAGCACAAGGCATCCAGATGCGGAGTTGAAATTCCACTTGCCACCAAGAGGGAAAGAGGTAAGGCTTGGGAGTGAGGTGAAGATTTGAGACATTTAAAAATGAGATGAACAGTCCTGTAATCCCAACACTTTGGGAGGCCAAGGCAGGTGGATCACGTGAAGCCAGGAGTTTGGAATCAGCTTGGCCAACATGGTGAAACCTCATCTCTGCTAAAAATACAAAAATTAGTCTGGTGTGGTGGCAGGTGTATGTAATCCCAGCTACTCTGGAAACTGAGGCGGAGGTGGAGGCTGCAGTGAGTGGAGACTTAACCATTGCACTCCAGCATGGACAACAAAAGCAAAACTCCATCTCAAAAAATAAAATAAAATAATATAAAATAGATGAAGAGGTACTAGAAAAGCTGAAACATGTGAGGGAAATGGACAAGAGAAGGGCAGGGAGTGGGCACGAGTTGGTGGGGTAAATGAAAAAAGGGAAGGCGAGGAGAGAAAAAAGTATGTGTTGAGGTGGAGAGACTGATTCAGCATATCCGGCTTCATATTTAACAAACAGATAAGGAGTTTGTTGTAATATGAAATTATGTTTGGCCACTGAAATTTTATTGCAGATTTTATTCCCCTCAAATGATTAAGGAATGAGTCACATGGGTGTTTAGATGATGAATTTCTGACAAAGTTCCCTCCTCTTCCTATTTACTGAATGTTTTTATCAAGAAAGTAAGTTGGGTTTTGTCAAATGTTATTTCTGCATCTACTGGGATAATCATATGGCTTATCTTTTTTATGTTAATATTGTGGTACATGGATTTTCAAATTTTAAAACAATCTTACATTCTTGAATAAATCACATGCAGTCATTATATCTTAACCCTAATAATATGGTTGGATTTTGTTTGCTAATTCTGTGTTATTGTTCCATTTTTTTCCTAGAACTTTTGTATATATATTCAAGAGGAATATTAGTCTCCATTTTTGTTCATCTGATTTTGATAATAGGATGATTCTATTCTCAAAGAATGAAGCTGGAAACATTCTCTTCACTCTAACTTTTTTGAACAGTTTTTATACAATCTATATTATTTATTTCTTAATTGTTTGGCACACTTCACTAGTTTATTTTGTGGAAAAAAATTTAAATATGTATTTTGTGTCTTTAACAAATATAGGATTACTCAATTTATCTATTTCTTCCTGAATGAGTTTGGTAGTTTTGTCTTTAAAGGAATCTATCTGATTTTTTATATTCGGTTGCATAAAGTTGCTAATAAACTGCTTTATGATCCCTTTAATGTCCTTTCTTTAGAATCTGTAGTGATGTTACCTTTTCATTACTGTTATTGATCCTTTGTGTCATCTCCCTATTTTGTGATTAGCCAGCTTCAGGGCTCATCAATTTTATTAATCTTCTCATAGGCTTAG
This sequence comes from Cacajao melanocephalus, assembly GCA_963573385.1. NCBI lineage: Eukaryota > Metazoa > Chordata > Mammalia > Primates > Pitheciidae > Cacajao > Cacajao melanocephalus. The sequence continues at coordinate 18,990 of CAUYLG010071673.1, read as the reverse complement.
CTTTCTGTTTCATTTATTTCCTCTACACATTTTTGACATCTTGTTTCAATAATTTATACTGTTATCCTTATTTTCATCTGCTTTATTTTGGATTAATTAGGCTTCTTATGCTAATTTTCAAGAAAAAACTGAGGACAATGACTCAAGACTCTGTTTTATTTCCCCCTAATATAATCATTTAGTGATATATAATTAATCTATGAATTGCTTCAGTAGTGACCAGCAATTTTTGTTATTTTGTATATTAATTTTTAATCAATTCAAAATACATTTTAATTTTTCTTTTAATTTTGTTTGTCTTATATGTATTTTACAAACTGTTATTTAGTTTCCTATATTTGGGGATTTTTTCAAAAATCTTTGTTATGTATTCCTTATTTAATTTCATTGTGGTTAGGAACATACTTTTTATGACCTAAATTTTTATAAGATTATTGATAGTTGGGCTTTTTGTTCTAAAATATCCTTTATCTTAATAAATCTTTTATGTGCACTTGAGATAAATGTGTATTTTGCTATTCTTGGATAGAGTGTTCTACAAAATTAAGTTAGGTCAAGCCACCTGATAGTATTGTTGAAGTATTCTATGTCACTGCTGATGGTTTGACTACCTATGAAATTCTAGGCAGACAGTTTACATTTCTTTTAACACTTTAAAAATCTTCCTTTACTGTTGTCTTCTTTTCATTGTCTATAATGAAATTTGCATAAATGTAATGTGTCTTTTTTCTTTAGTTGTTTTTAACATTTTCTCTTTTTTGTTGGTTTAGAGCAATATGATTACAGTGTACTTTAGTGTAGTTCCCTTCAGGTGTCTTATGCTTGGGGTTCATTGAGATTTTTGGCTATGTAGCTGCTTATAGTTATCCTACAGTTATGAAGCTTTAATTATATTTAAAAATTCTTTTTCTCCTGCTATGTTTCATTTTGTTATCATGTTTTCAAACTCATTAATATTTTCTTCTGTAATTTTTAATCTTTATTTATTCTCATTCGGTGTATTTTTCAACTTGAACGTTAAAGTTTTTATCTCTGTAAGTATATTTTGGTCTTTTTAATATTTTTCATATCTCAATGTTTTGAACATATGAAATGCAGAACTAATGCAGTAACTACTTTGGCGTCTTTTTATGAGAATTCTAACATCAGTCAGTCTGAGTTTTGATTGATTGATTGATTGTTGTTGTTGTTTCCACTTTAGCAGAGGTCATATTTTCTAGCTTCTTGAATGCCTGATAATCATGCAGGTATGCCAGATATCATAAATTTTAGACAGCTGAATACTGTTTTCTTGATAATATTCTAGAGCTTTGCTGTAGTATGCAGCTCAGATACGAGGAAACAGTTTCATCCTTTAGGTATTGTTTTAGGATGTGTTAATTAGAGATTATCTGACTGGCACTGAATACTTTCCCCAATTTCCCGTCATATATGAGTCTTCCCATTTATTTCTGTTGGAACAGGCACAATTCCCAGCCTTGTATGAGGACCGAGTACTGTTTACTCAACACTTTTAGGTGCTGCTTTTCTCAAACATGGGTAGTTTCTTTACATAAGTGCTTTTATCAGGACTGTGCTGAATACCTAAGGAGGACCCTCTGCAGATTTTTAGGACTCTCTCTGTGCAAATTCTTCTCTTCTGGTGATCTATCTTGCAAATGTTATCTGCTTCAGTTTCCCAGACTGTCAGCTATCTTTCCCTAACCCAGGTATACTACTTGGTTCTTCCTGGGTTCCCACCTCCCTATGCCATAGGCCTGAATAGAATCTTAACCACTTGACCCAAGGTTAATAAATATGCATTGAAGTGAAAGAAGAGAGGTTATTTTCAGATGCAACCCACACAGGTAGGTTTTATCAGGTAGCAAGCTTTGCCATTTTTCTTCAGTTTTCTAAACTCTAATTTGTTAAAGCTTTACCTAATCATTTAATATACAAAAATTCTAAACATACATTTTTTACTCTTCTTATACTACAATCTGGCTTTTAGAGTTTGTATATGAGCCAAGCTACCTGAGTTAACTGGAGAAGTGAGAAAAAAAAGAAAAGTGATTGGATACATGTATAACTACACACAGATTATTGACTTAAAAATACACTAGCTCAAATAAAAGAAGAATTAAGCATTGAGAATGCTATTCTTTTTCAACATCCATGGTTAATTCTACGATAATATCAACTTCTATGAGACTAAAAATATTACACTTTAACAAATACAATTATAAATCCATTGTAATGGATAAAATAGAGAAGTGAACAAAATGTTCTGGAAGAAATGTGAGTAACTAATTCTTCATGGGGCAAATGAACATTTAAAGCCTTCTCGAAAAAATGTCTTTTAATCAGGGCTTTGGAGAATTATTGGGCATTTAGTGGGCACAGAGAGTAGGCTCAGACATTTCAGTCACAAATGAAATAAGCACAAAATGCAGAAAGTATGCCATGATATACATTACTAAGTTTATTAAGATAAAGTTCTTTGATTTTTCTCAATCGTAATTAAATAAATGGAGCCATAATTCTCTTCAGCATTGAACCTTGAGTGATAGATGTGCTTCTGTCCATAATTCTCTTAAGATGCTTTTCACTTAGAAGAATAATATTCCTGTAAGCAAGTCCTTTAAATAAAAACTAAATATTACACATTCTAAAAGGCATGAAGTTAGGCCTGAGCAGGTGGTTCATTATCATTCAATCTGGTACAGGCATAGCATATGGGCCTGACAGCAAAACAATCTGATAAAATTTCTAGAATTACCATACTATTTAATAAATTATCTTAATATTTGCTTAGTACTTATATATGGCAGGCATTGTGCTAGGCCTGGTAATGCAAGACTTAAAAAGGAATACTTGTGGCCTGCTTTCAGGGAGCTCCTGGAAAATATTGAGTAACTACTATATAGGTTATGTATAAGGACATGACAAGATATACAAGGTAATGGGGAACATATTAAAGGAACTCTGAAGCATTCTATCCCAGTAGTTAAGCATTCATATGGTAGAACCATACTGCTTAGATCTAAATTATAGCTTTGCCAATTACTTAACATCTCTGAGCCTCAGTTTCCATGAAAATAGAGCCTGAATCAAAATGTATAATCTAGAAATTAGATGGAAAAGAGATAATCCCAGATAAACAACAATAAAAAACAATAGGGGAAGTGAATGACGTTGGGAAGGAGGGAAATGAATACAGGATGATGTGTTACTGAGGTAACCACATTTCTCAGGAAAGCACCATTTATCATTCTACTACACTTTCATAAAGATAGTGCACTGAACCTCAATATGTGTGTAACAATTTGTCTGAGGGATGTCAGAGAAGAAACTTATCTGCCGTATCTATTCCATGTTTTATCTCCTATGGCTAGGTTTTACTACTATGAGGAGTTTAACCACTTGAACTTCTAGGTTGTATCACCTGGACCCTTTAGAAAGTGCTAGAAAATTAAGTCAATACCCTGGGCTGTGACACTTTCTCTGAATTCAGAAGTAGTTGGAGAAGCCAGACTCCCATAGCAGCAGTCTCAGAGGTATGAATATACAGGAACAATGAACATGGATATGTAGAAGCAGTAAAAGGAGGGTGGAACTAGTAAACAAGTTGCAGATGCATGTGAAGACTTTGAGTTCTGCAGCTGAGCATTAGAGAGAGACATGCTGAGAGATGCAGGTCAGTAGGAGATAGTTGGTGTGAGAGTAAGTCATTTCTTTACAGAAGAAACACAAGTACTACATCCAGAGATTTTATGTAAGGTGAGTTATTGGAATGAAATTCAATTTTGTATGGCTATATATATAACACAGTTCAAAGGAGATCTGAAGAGTACAAATAAATAATACTGGAAAGATGAGGCTGTATGAAAAAAATAGACAATTAGGCTAGGTGTAGAGGTTCACACCTCTAATCACAGCATTTTGCGAGGCTTAGGCAGAAGAACAGCTTGAAGCTAGGAGTTTGGGACCAGGCTAGATGACATGGTGAGACTCTGCGTTTGTAAAAAAAAATAATAAGTTAAATGGGCATTGTGGCACATGTCTGTTGTCTCAGCTACTAAAGAGGCTTAGATGGGAGGATCACTTGAGCCCAAGGAGGCTGAGACTGCACAGAGGTATGATCGTGCCACTGCCCTCCAGTCTGGGTGAAAGAGTGAGACTCTGAAAAAAGAAAAGAGAGGAAAAGAAAAGAAGAGAGAGAGAGAAAGAAGAAAACAGAGAGAGAAAGAAAATAGCTAATAAGTTACGATGAAGTAAAGTGAGTTATAATGAAGCTAAAAAGTGCTGCAAGATAAAATAATTACCCACAGATGCCGGGTACAAATATATTGTGAATACATACAGTAAGCTACCTAAGGCCACTGAATAAAAATCGAGAGATATTCATTGGAGATTTAAGACATTCAAAAATACCTGTGTATTTGGGAATTTAGAAAACCACATTCATACCCAAAAAATGATGCATCCTCAGAGAAATCTGAGAAGATGATAAGCTTTCTCCTTAGAGTGATAGCTAGATTCATGCAAGCTCAGTAGTGTTAGGAGTGATCCAACACAGAGTCAATGTTCAAAAACTGGGAGAGGTTTTGTGTTTGTTTTTTTCTTCCTGTTGTTCAAGCAAATTTCTGTCAAAACATTAGCTGAACACAAGCTAAGGGATAGAGATTTCGGTTACCGCACATGACAAGGCATACAGTTTCTGCACAAATATTTTAGGAAAGTCACTAAATAAATGGGCTACTATATGATTCAACATTAAAAACAAAACAAAACAACAAACAGCACTCTATTGTTTCTCCATGCCTGTTAAGTAGAAGAACCTGATTTCTAGAGGGGACACAGAGTGAGAGATGCCGAACTATATGTGTGTTGTCTATAGATGACTCAGTTTAGATCCAAAGACACATTTAGATACAAAAGAAAAGATGAAGAATGATATGCTATGCAAATATTAATTAAAAGAATGTTGAAGTCGCTGAACTAGTACCAAACTGGACTTTAAGTCAAAACTGTTGCAGGAGACTAAGAAAGGCCTTATATATGGATATAAGGTTCAATTCATCTAGACAATATAATAATTATAAACATATTTGCATCAAATAACAGAATGCATAATCTTGGAAGTAAACTGACAGAATTGAGGTTGCTAATAGACAGTGATGCAATAATAACTGGAGACTTTACTACACTAGCATGTATTAAGGTACAAAACATGTCTCAATCAATTTAAAAATATCAAAATCATCCAAGATATATTTTATGACTAGAATGAAATTAAGATAGAAATCAGTAAAAGAAGAAAATAATTCACAAATATGTGTAAATTAAATACCATAGTCTTAAACAACAAATGTGTGTTGGGAGAAATCACGGGGAAATTTAGAAAATACTTAGTCACAATTGAAAATAAAAACACAGCACATCAAAATATATAGGCTATGAAGAAGGTAGTAAGTACTCAAGGAAATTTATAGCAGCAAACATCTACATTAAAAACAAAGATTTAAAATCAATAGCCCTACTTTGCCTTTTAAGAAACTGGAAAAGGAAGAGCATACTGAAGTAAAACCTAGCATAAAGGGAGAAATAGTAATGACTAAAAAGGAAATAAATAGAGAACAGAAAAACAACAAAGTGAATCAAGAAAAGCCAAAGTTGGTTCTTTGAGAAAGATCAATGAAATTGACAAACCTTTAGCTATACCAGCAAAACAAAGAGAGAGACAAGATACAATTAATTTAATCAGAAATGAAAATGGTAAACATTAGTATTGACTTTACAGATACAAAAAGAATTACACAACAATATTTCAGGACAATTGTATGTCAACAAATTTGTTAAACCAAATGAAGTGGATAAATTTTTAGAAACACACAAAATTACCTAAAAGGACTCAAGAAAAAGAAAATCTCAATGAAGAACACTGAATGAGTAATCAAAAGTCTTCTAAAAAGCTCCCCCTCCCCCTCAAAATAAAGCCCAGGACCCGATGGCTTCATGTGTGAATTCTACCAAACATTTTGTTTTCTGTACTCTTATGCTTTCACATGTGGGGCCTTACTGGTCCTGGAGGAATTGCTCTTCCCAGGGTTGACTGGTTTCCCGAGATAGTAAGCAACTCACCTGCAAGCAGGCTTTTCAAATACCAAGCAACCAATCCAGAGCCTACACCTTCATTTTTCAGGCCCAAACACATCTGACCACTATCCATCAATACTAATTACTCCAGAGCCAGGTATCAGACAACCAGAGACAGTCCCTACGTCCCAGATCCCACTGAAATTATTCAAATTAGCAAGTCCTAAACCTGCTTACTTTGCTTTGCCCATTCATTTTCATACAATAAAGTCTCTTGTCCGTGGCTCCTGACTTTGCTCTGCCTCCTGAGAGACCCTTGGTACCTCTCTGTACATCCCTCTTCAGAGCTATAACATATTTTCTTTTCAATGAAAAATATCTTCTGACCTGTTGACCTTATTATATCTCAATTTCTTTTATTACCACACTCTATTTTATAACACATTTAAAGCAGAATAAATGGGAATACTTCTCAAACTTTTCCAAACAACAGCAGAGTAGGCCACAGGTCCTTACTCCTTTGGTAAGTCCAATAAGACTCAGAAATGAAAAATATCAAAACAAAGAATATTACAGATCAATATCACCTATAAATATAAAAGTGAAAATGTCCCTCCCAAAAATAATATTAAACTGAATCCAACAGTATCTTAACAGTATTATACATCATCACCAGGTGAAATGTATTATCCCAGAAAATAATGATGGTTCAACACACAACGTCAATCAGTGTGATGCAACATTAATGGAAATAATGAAAAAAAAATTGTCATCTCAATTGAGGTAGAAAAGGCATTTCAAAAAACCAGACACTGTTCTATGATAACACTCTGAAAACTAACAATATATTGGAACTTTCAAAATATGATAAAATACATTAATGTACTTTTAAAAAAATGCATTACTGACATCATATTCATTGGTCAAAGACTGCAATCTCTACCCCTAAATCAGAAACAAGACAAGAATACCTGCTTCTGTCATTGCTATTCAACATTATATCAGATGTTCTAGCTACAGCAGTTACAAGTAGAGAATAAAATACAAAATCCAAATTGGAAAGAAGTAAAACTATCTCTATTCACAGGTGGCAAATCCTATTTATAGAAAATTCTGAGTAATCCACAAAAGAAGCCTCTAGAGCAATTGAATGAATTCAGCAAAGTCAAATATTATGAAACCAACACATACAAATAAGTTGTTTTCCATACTCCCATAATGAACAATCTGAAAAACAAAATTAAAAAGCAATGACATTTACAATAGCATATAATAGAACACAATATCTAGAAATACGTTTAACCACAAGATTAAATAGTTGTACTGCAAAAACTAAAACATTGCTAAAAAAATTTCAGAAGACCTAATATTAATTGAAGAATAACCTGTGTTCGTAAGCAGGAATACTTAATAGAAGTAAGATGTCAAAACTAATTAAAGTATCAGTCTGTATATTTAGTATAATCCCTAAATTTCTAATTCCCAAAAGCCTTTTTTTTTGCATAAATCCAAAAGCTGATCATTAAATTTATATAAAATTACAAACCAAGTTTATGTTATGGGTAAAAAATAAAAAATGTGGAATATATATTCAATAACATACTATTCAGCCATAATAAATGGAATTTATATACATGCTGAAACATGGATAAACCTTAAAAACATTATGCTAAGATAAGCCACACACAAAAGAATATACATAGTATGATTTCACTTATATAATAAATATCTAAAAGAGGCAAACTGACTAATTTCTAGAAAGGTTAGATAGGAGAATTAATACAGAGCTTGTATTTGCAGTGATAAAAACACTTTGGAAACAGTGGATAACAGATATACAACATGATAATGTAATTAATGTATCTAAATTATTCTCTAAAAACTGGTTGAAATGACAAATTTTATGTTTATTTATATATATATATAAAAAATAAAAAAACAAGTCTAGGTTTAAACTTTTAATATTATTTGTTGCAATTTTGATATTAGGTTATTCAACCTCTCTTACTGAATTTATTAATTTAAAATTTGGAAATAACAATGTTCTTTTTATAAAGTTATAAGACACAAAGTTGGCAAATTCCCTAATATTTGCAAGATGTTTAGCAAAGCAACTTGGGCATATTATATGATCCAAATATATCCATTTATATTCTTTTCTTTCCCTACATTCTCACTTTTACCTTTTTTGCATTAATTGGTTAATTTGTTTTTATGAAATGACTTCCAGTAAATTTTCATAAACTTTTTAAAGAATAGTTTTGTATTTTTATAAAAGTTGTGAAGGGAATTGTCATTTAACTCACAACCAGTTTCCCCAATTATTAACATTTTAGGTTAACATAGTACATTTGCCACAATTAATAAGCTAATATTGATTCTTTAGTAAATCTTCATTTAACTTTATTTAGTATTTACTTAATATCCTTGTTTTGCTGCAGGATTGTATTGAGGATACTACATTACATTTAGTCATCCTGATTCCTTAGGTTCTCTTTGGCTGTAAAAGTTTCTCAGATGTCCCTCAGTTTTGATGACATTAATAGTTTTGAAGAGTAATAGTCAGGTATTTTGCAGGATGTCCCTCTCATGGAATTTGTCTGCTTTTTTTTTAATAACCAAAATAGGGTTTGGGATTTTGGAGAGGAAGACCAGAGTGCTATTTTCATCACATCTTAGTAAAGGCAGATACTATTGACATGAAGTTATAATTAATATTAAACTTGATCACCTGGTTGAGTTTGTCAGACTTATTCATTATAAAGTATTCTTTCCTCTCATTCTCCTCATTTCCATAGTCTTTAGAAGGAAGTCACTATGTGCAGCCTACACTTATAGGGTTGGCAGGTAGGCTCCATCTTTTGAAGAATAGAGTATTTACATAAATTATATTGAGCACTATATGGAGGAGTTGTCTATTTTCCCTCATTTATTTATTTACTCAGTCATTTATTTATATCAATATGGATTCATAAATACTTATTTTGTGTTGTAATCCAATAGTGACTTATATTTTTCACTGCTTGAATTTATATAGCTTTGGCCATTGGAAGCTCTTTTAATTGGCTTCTGTGTTCCTTTGAAAAAGCTCCATAATCATGGGGTCTTTGAACTCTTCCTTACTTTCTGGTATTACAAGATACTCCAAGCTCATCTTGCTTATTCCTTGCCTCAGCCCTAAAATCGTATGCTTCTCCAAAGTATTCTGGATCTTTTTAACTGCAGAATGATGTTAGAAACCAAAATCTGGACTCTAGCTATGCTCATTGCTACTGGGGTGTCTTTTCTTCAAGGCTCTTAGCTGACAGAGTAAGAAAATATATAGTTTGTAATCATGGTGTTTATGCACATATCTATAAATATATATTTTATGTATTAATATGTTTCTATACTAAGCTAAACAAAAGTTTATATTGTCACCAAACCTAATTAATTACCATATAGATCATTCTAGTCTTCTCCCCTTGCTTACTCTAATCTTCTGCTCCGACAGCAAGAACACAGGCTCCTGCCATCTGCTATCTATTATACAGTTTTTACTTCCTGTACATATACATATTGGTTTTATAATTGTTAACACATGATGCCTTTGTAGGAAACACCTTTAATAACTACAGCAGTACTTATGTACAGTTCTTTTGTCTTTAATATTACAAATTTTATTCCTTTTCTAACACATTTGGATCAACACCTTTTCCCCTCACCCTCTGGTAAAGCTGCTTCCTACATTTTGGGCTGATTACTAGGTCAGGTGTTCCAGACTAGCCCGACCAATATGGTGAAACCCCATCTCTACTAAAATATAAAAATTAGCCAGGCATGGTGGCACTTGCCTGTAATCCCAGCTACTCAGGGGGCTGAGACAGGAGAATAACTTGAACCTAGGAGGCGGAGATTGCAGTGAGTCAAGATCGCAACATTGCACTCCAACCTGGGGGACAGAATGAGACTCCGTCTCAAAAAAAGAAATACAGTCACATACATTTGTTAAAGTCTTTATTCTGTCTTTGGATTTCTCAAACTCTTACATCGTTGTTCTTAATCTGGACACATGGGATTTCAGTCTTTTTGCTGTAAAGTTCTGTGAGTTTTGACAAATGCCTAGTGTCACGTATATATCATTTGAGTATCACACGGAATAATTTTACTTTCCCAAAATATTCTCTGTGTTTCACCTGCTAAACCTTCTTCATTGCCAATGTGTAATACTTATCTGTTTACTTTCTCTACAGTTTTGGCACTTACAGAATGTCATGGAAATGGAATTATACATTATATAGATTTTACAGACTGAATTACTTCACATAGCAATACACACTTAAAATTCATCCATGTATTTGCATAGTTTAATGGCACATTCTTTTTTTCATCATTGTATTGACCGTATTCCATTGTATAGACATACCACAGTTAATCTACTCAACCACTGAATGGCACCTTCATTGTTTCTACTTTTTGTCTATTACAAATTATACTGTCATAAAAATTTGTGTGCAGGTTTTTGTGTGAAAAAAATGTTTCAAATCATTTGAGTATATTCCTGGGAGAATGATTGCTGGTTTCTAAGGTAAAATTACATTTAACTTTGTGAGAAACTGTCAAAGTTTCTTCCAAAGGACTGTACTAGTTTGCACATTCATTGGCAGTGAGGGAGAGTAACTCGCTCTTAGTGAGTGAGAGTTACTTGCTCTTAATGAGCGAGAGTTACTCTTACTTCTCATTTTTGCCAGCAATTTTAAGCGTCAGTTTTTTATTTTTTAACTTTAGCCTTTCTAATAGGTCTTTAGAGGTATTTATTTGTTGTTTTAATTTGAATTTTCTAATGAAAATTATACTGTTTATATTTTCATATTCTTAGTTGAAATCTAAATATCTTATTTCGTGAGCTTTTTTTATTCAGATATTTTGTCTATTTTAAGTGATGTTTAAAAATGCATTTATCATGTATGTTTTTTGCAAATATTTTCTCCCAGTCTGTGCTTTGTTTTAATTCTGTTAATAGCATCTTTTACAGAACAGGAATTTGTCATTTTTATAAAGTTCAACTTGTCTTTTTTTCTTTCTCTCTTTTTTATGGATTTTGCACTTTTGTTCTTGTATCTATAAACATATCAGCAAACTCGAGGACATATTTGATTTATTTTCTATTTTTTTCTAGAAATTTTATAGCTTTGGATTTTACATACAAGTCCACAATCAATCTTTGAGTTGATTTTTTATTCAGATATAAGTTATTGGTATGTGTTCATTGTTTTTGCATGTGAACTTCCAATTGTTCCAAAACCATTTGTTAAAAAGTCTAACCTTTTTTGTTCAGTTGCCTGTGACTTTGTAACAATTTATTTTACTACATTTGTGTGAGTCTAATTTCTAGGCTCTTCATTCTGTTCCATTAATCTATGTGTCTATTATTTTACTAATGCCAGGTTTTCTAAATTACCGTGCTTCATAGTAAGTCTTGAAATCAGGTGATGTGATTCTTCCAATGCTGTTGTTCTCCTTCAGTATTGTGTTGACTATTGTAGATGTTTTATGTTTCTATATAACTTATAAAATCCAGATTCTTAATACCCAAAAAAGGCTTGCTGCAATTTTGAGTGAGATTGCATTCAATCTATAGAGCAAGTTAAGAAAAATTAATATTTTAACAATATTGTGTCTTCCCACCTATGAGAACAAAATATTTCTTCATTTCTTTAAATCATCTTTGATCTTCCATCAGCATTCTGTTGTTTTCAGTATATTGGATATTAGATAGATAGATAGATTTATCTCCAAGTACTTTCATTTTTGATACTACAGTAAATAGTATTTCTAAATATTCCAATTCCAAAAATTTATTGCTGGTATATAGGAAAGCAATTAATTTTTATATGTTGATCATATATTCTGTGACACTGCCATAATACTTATGAGGTCTAAGAGTATTTTTGTAGATTTTGGGGGTTTGTTACATAGATAATCATGTCATATTCAAATAGAGTCTTGAAGCAGGTTTTGAATTTTCAAACTTTAAATTCTTGATATTTTTACATTTTTGCAGATGTAAGGATGTAGTATTGTCAGTAGTATTAACAGCAATGGTAATAAGAACAGTCAGAACATATAATACTTATGTGTAGGCACTATTCAAAATGCTCTTTATGAATCACTATTTTCATCTAATTTCTTCCATTCTATGATCTTTCCAGTAGTTACTGTGATATATAATCAAATATCAGGCTGGAAGAAGACAATGTATGTTACCACGTGCAAGTGAAAAAATATTTGCATTTTTGCCTAATAATTATTCTGAAGAAAGTACATTTATTAAATCTCTACAATCCTTCAGTTCTCAAATATGCATCCTAAATATTAACTCATTTTAATATTTTATTCATTCAATAGCCATTTTTTTGGTCCTACTATTTTCCAGGTTTATTAAGATATACATTATTTTCTGACTGTTTACAGGTGAGGTACCAGTTATAAATGTGGACAATGCTAACATTTTTTTTTTGTAGCCTGATTTGATCAAGGTACTTTAACTTCTTGTCAACATAAATGATTTGAAACTGGAAATTTAAAAACCACTGTTTTTTATAAATAAGCTAAAACATAACTTGTGGTTCTCTAATAGAAAAGTACAAGGGACATGACCTTAAAAGTCATGTATTTGAGAGGTATTTAAGAATAGATACAAATTGCTTATTGTGTGTGCTGTTGAACTTACAGTGATATGTGGGAAATGCCATTTAAAGCAATGATGCTAAAGAAAATTGTTAACTAAAAGTACATTCAGGCTAGGCACGGTGGCTCACGCCTGTAATCCCAGCACATTGGGAGGCCAACGTAGGCGGATAACGAGGTCAAGAGATCGAGGCCATCCTGGCCAACATGGTGAAACCTTGTCTCTACCAAAAATACAAAAATTAGCCGGGCATGGTGGCACGGGCCTGGGGTCCCAGCTATTCGGGAGACTGAGGTGGAAGAGTCACTTGAACCCAGGAGGTGGAGGTTGCAGTGAGCCAAGATTGCACTACTGCACTCCAGCCTGGTGACAGAGCAAGACTCCATCTCAAAATAAATAAATAAATAAATAAATAAATTCAGACCCAAGAAGCACTTTTTCTAAACTACCCTTGAAAAATTGTGACTGAAGAATCACACTTCTAAGTTCATTCCTTAGCATGTAAACTATCTTCCTGAATAGACCTCCAGCTTTAAAGAAAAGTGTGGCTTTTCGTTTTGCAGTTGTGAAAAGTATACTAATACTATACTCATTAAACACAGGGACTCCGTAAATACTGATTTTCTCGCTGTCAAGGGAGGACGCGATAAAGTCACCAGCAACTATTTGTAACTGGTATGAATCCCATTCCACTAACTCAAATATTCAAGGAATATAGCTTTCTCTATTCATCTATATGACGCAACTTTATTTTTATATTCAACTCTTGTTCTATCAGGATAGCAAAAATCCAGTTATATTTAACTTAATGTGCCCCTCATTTCTCATTTATTTCATTTCTTGTTTCTGAATTCTGGTAACCTTAAGTAGAGCCAAGGTAGTAGGTAAGGTGATTGGGGCACATCTGGTGTTGACATCTGCTGAGAATATGTTTTAAATTTCAACCTGTATGTCTTCCATTATTATTCTGCATAATAATGGCTATTGTTGAGTTATTGCACCTCACTTCTGCAATTCCCTTTGGGTTCAGGGATCTTACTCTGATAATAATAGGTTCTATATCGTCACATACTTGAAGAAGAAATTACAGAAATAGCAAAGAAAATTGAGAAGAAAAACAACAAAGAAAATAGAAATACAATATTATTAGTTTCATCATCTTTTAAAATAGAACATGCAAATTAACGAGAGGATTTGGCCTTCTAAATTACAACCTAATCATAGAAAATGAACTGGAAGGGGTCATATGTATGAATTGGCTACCTTAATGTTTTTGATAGATAAAAGACAAAAAGGACATAAAGTTACATACCAAAGCAAAAAAGCAAAACCAAAAAAATTACTATATATTTGCATACACATACATTATCATTCAAAGCATATCTATTGATTACTCACCGCAAACCAGATCAGGGATACAAAGATGAATGATGCAGGACTTTGTCCTCAGAGAGGCTGAGACATATGCTTATCAAATAGTGTAATGAGATTGGTTTGAAAAGACACACAGACAAGTTGGAGATTAAGAGAACAGTATTACTCAAATAGACCTGCACTGCAATGGACACTATGTGATTTAAATACATTAGACAGATTACATATATATATTATATATATACACAAACACAAACATATATACAAGCATATATCTCAAACGTATACAAACATATATCTCAAACATATATACAAACATATATCTCAATAATTTTTTTGAGTCAGAATCTCAGTGCTTCCCAGGCTGAAGTGCAATGGCATGATCATGGCTCACTGCTGCCTCAAACTCCTGGGCTCAAGCAATCCTCCTGCCTCAGCCTTCTAAGAAGCTGGGATTACAGCCCTGCCCAACCATACTCAGTCTAATATTTTTAGTATAAATCCAGTCTGAAGATAGTTATTAATTAAAACTATGTCTTATTGTTTACAAAAAGGCCAGCTAACAATAAAACCATAATTTACCTTAAAATCCTCAATGAGACTGAGGCTTCCCCTCTTCAGAATTCTGACACTTTCTCCATGCAGGGAGATTGGTTATGGAATCACAGGTGCAGGATTCAGAACCCAAACATTTCCACTAAGCACAAGACTCTACTCTCCTTTGGAAGTTCCATTCCCCAACCCCCATTGTCTTGTATTTCTTCTTTGCAAATCCCATCTCCAAGGCAATCCCTCATTTTGTTATGGGGAGAATCTGTTCTTGAAATCATGAATTCTCTTAGACATCAACTGGGCAATTATCTTGGCAGTCAGTTACAAGCTGCTGACTGCCTTCACCAAGTAGATACCGCTGATGCTCAGGCAGGCACAGACTAGTCTCTGAGGCATGGGGATAAAGGAACTGCTGCTTCTGACGCTGTTGGAGGAAGTGTGACTGCTTCCTATGTGATATGGAGCTGGCTGCATCTTGACTTTTGCGGATCAGCTGCTCCTCCTGTCCCAATCTTCTCTTGCCCCCTTCAAACATGATAAGGTGGTTTGGCCATAGAGTTGACAGAGTCAATTTTTACTTGTCAGCTTTTGGGCTAATTGGTATGTGGAGATGAATATGTATTCATCTCAGCATCCACAGCTGCTGCTCTCAGGTATCCTGAAACACAAGTACATCCTCTATCAACTCATGGTTTTCCACCCTTTCATGAAAGTTTAAAGTTTTGATGACAGTGAATTTTTAATAATTGACCTATTTCTTCAACTGGTGCATGATTATATTTCTCTAGGTGATAAAGCTGATGAGGCATACATCTCTTCAAAATTAGTTCTAGAACAAGATAGGAGATTCATTTCATTTCAAAGATTGAATTGATGCTTTTAAGTATTGGGATGCAAGGCTGGTGCCTGGTCATCATTTTGGAGGAGTGGAATATTTAGAATGAGAACATGCCTGAAGGTTAGAATTAATTCTGTTTAGAGTAGATCCAGCTTCTTCTTCTTCTCAGGGTGAAAAGTACTTTTCACTTTGTTTTGAAGGACGACATGAGTCACGAGGTGGATGGAAGTGAATGGCGATCACCCTGTGTCCTGAGAAATGAGAGGTCTGGAAATACTGGTGTAGGGACCCTTTTCAACTTGGCTGGATGAGCTTCAAACTGCTTCAGCTGACTTCTTTTTGTTTACCTTAGGTAATTTCTGAACTGATCCAAATTTTACTAGTGGTTTTAGAATCATTCTTTCATCCTTTCTAAGTGTAGTGTCTAAATTTTTCACGATCTTTTTATTTTTCTTCTATGACTAGTCATGGCAGAGATACACATGGTGGGGCGCTCAAATTCATCATTCATATCTGCCTTCTCAAATTCACATGGGAATCCCACTGCCTATTTATCCAAGTTAGAAGTTCTTAGTTTCCCTTATTGAGTCTTTATGTTATTAGAAATCTTTTTTACCATGGGAAACAGGCATCCTGTCCCGTTTCCAATGTCTACATTGTCTAGACTTGGCTTTTGTCTGATTTGGTTTTCTCTGAGTCTTTGGGCTTTGACTTTTTAAGGTGTTTTTCTGAAGCCATCTCCAAGAGGGATAAAAACTTCTTGATGCTGCTGTCCTCTTTCTTTCTCTTTCTGGACAACACTAGAGGGTCATTTTTGTTTTGTGTCATCTTCTAATGGTGGCCTTTGGTTTTCATCTTTGGATAGGGTCCATGTGATTTTTCACTGGTCAAAGCGGGACTTCTCACCAGTCTTCCACTCATGAAGTACTTTGTCTTATGGAAAGATTTATGCTTCTTGCTTTGAACCACAGCCCCTTCTTGACTGACCTTTTATGTGTCCCTAAAAGGCCTTTTCCAGGTTTCTGGTGTGGAACAATGGGTCCTCCACCAGGAATCTCTAATAGTCCACAGACAGCGGTTGAGGACTGACAGATGATGAGATCTGAACATGGCCATAAACAGAAGATTCCCAGATTAAAGATAAGCTGATGAAACTTGGTGGCACCACATTCTTTCCTTTCTCTTCTCGAGACTTTGAAACTCTTTGGAGATCTCTTAATCTCTGAAAGTGCTCTGTGCTTTTTCTTCTGTCTGTGGTCTGGGCCTTATGACTAGAGGCTCTTCAGTTGTCATTTTCCCCTCCTTCTGAAGAGCAATCCTGTGGCACTTTCTGGAGTTGCACTTCTTCAAGTCCAGTTCATCAGGCTCACTGTTTCATTGCACAAGAACTAACTTCTTTCACTGCCATGCTGAATCTCTGGCAAAGTTCCTAAAATGCTTGTGATTTTTTTAATGAAGCTATTCACTATTATCTTAACTCCAGTCTCTTTAAGGATGTCTACTATAACAGGCAAGGTAGAGAGTTATTGCAATTTTTTTCTGTAGGTTCTTAGGATACAGGTTTGTGGCCATGGCACCTGCAACTTCTCCACCTCTTGGAACACAAACTCCACTACCACGTCTTCTGCAGTGTTGTAGCTGCCTCACAAGAACTGGAATCCTGTCTCATCCTTGGGAGGTAGCACTGCTCTCTGAGTGTGCACCCTATGAGTGGCTTCTCTGGTGTGCAGTCCAAGACGGACTAAAGTCCTATGTCGACACTGGCCTTATAAATCCTGACCTGCACCACCCATTACCCTACCTTTCTCTGGGGTGAAGAGCCACACCTTAATTAACACCCATTGGTGGTCCACTTAGGATGCCTAGAGTCAGCAGGAATGAATCAGTAACCACTTTAGCTTGAGTGCTACACACCAATGGTCAACTATCTTAATTTCAGCTGCAACACAACCTGAAGAAATAAGTCATATTGTACCAATTTTACTGATGAGGAAACTGAGGCTCAGAAAGCTCAAATTAACTTGCCTGTAGTCACACAGGAAAAGCACAGATAAAATTTTAATTTAGTTTAGGTCCAGAGTGAGCTCATGCCTCTGATAAGACTAGAAATGAAAACTGAGAGAGAAAAAAATTACTCTAAATTCAAATAGCTTAGCCTCAGACAGTAAAAGTTCATGTGTCTAATTTACTCCCCTTAAAATGTCTGCTATATAGACATCAAATAAATTCTTCTTTAGTGAATAAATGAATGGTCATTTGCTCTAATGACCTGTACATTGGCAGTAGGGCTTGAGTCAGACTAGTCTAAGACACTATCTTTTAGGGTAGTTATTTTCTTCCTAAAGGGCTAAATTAGTCTATTACTATTATTACTACTAATGATAACAAATAAGTAATCTCAATTTAAAATTTCAGCATTGATTATATCTTATTTGATTAGATAAGACTAGATTATATCTCACACAAATCTCAAGCACTAGTGCTACACCTATCTTGACTTCTCATCTAAACCCAGAAATCCCAGTGGTTGATCTTCCTCAATTTCTTTTCCTTTAAATAGAATAGTTTCATAGAGCAGTTTTAGGTTCATAGCACACTTGAGAGGAAGATATTGAAATATTCCTTATATCCCTTTATCACCCACATGCATGGCCTGCCTCACTATAAACATCTCCCACTAGAGTGGTACAATTGTGACAATTGATGAACCTACATTGACATGTTATTGATTATAGATTGCATTAGGGTTCACTTTGGGGATTGTAAATTCTATGAGTTTTAAGAAGTGTATAATAATATATCTGTGCATCACGGTACAATACAGAGTAATTTAACTTCTCTAAAAGTCCTCTGTGCTTTGTCAATTCATCCTCTTCAAATAGCACCATATTGCTTCCTAGTTAGTGCAACTGTCCAATTTTCCCCTCCTGTCACTTGTATCATTGTCATTTATTCCACTTTTATACGTATGTTATACAAATATTTTGTACACACATACTGCTTTTTCATATTTACAACAAATATACATATATTTGTTTTTATAAAAGTGGTGTAAGAATGGTGAAAGTTTTTATTTATTTTTACTTATTTCTTATGCAGTGCCTTTTCTTTATATGGGTCTGAATTTCTAATCTATACAATTTACTTTTTTTTTTTGAGGAACTATTTTTTTGTAATACTTCATGCAGAGCAGGTCTACAGACAATGAATTCCCTCAGTGTTTGTTTGTCTAAGAAAGTCCTTGTTTTCCCACTTTTAATGGATAAATTTGCAAGATACAGAATTCTAGGTAGTTGAGATTTCCCTCCCAACCCTTTAAATATTTCACTCCACTCTTTTCTTGCTTGCGTGGTTTCTGTGAAAGAGTTGAATATAATGCTTAAGTTTACTCTTCTCTAGGAAGGTGTTTTTTTTTTTGTTTTTTGTTTTTGCCTCTGTCTTGTTTCAAGATATGTTTTCTTATTGTTTATATTCTGCT
>CAUYLG010071671.1:0-18925 GCA_963573385.1 Cacajao melanocephalus | reverse complement strand
ACAGCATGGTACTGGTACCAAAACAGAGATATAGACCAATGGAACAGAACAGAGGCCTCGGAGGCAATGCCACACATCTACAACCATCTGATCTTTGACAAACCTCACAAAAACAAGCAATGGGGAAAGGATTCCCTGTTTAATAAATGGCACTGGGAAAACTGGCTAGCTATGTGCAGAAAGCAGAAACTGGACCCCTTCTTGACACCTTATACAAAAATTAACTCCAGATGAATTAAAGACTTAAACATAAGACCTAACACCATAAAAACCCTAGAAGAAAACCTAGGCAAAACTATTCAGGACATAGGCATAGGCAAGGACTTCATGACTAAAACACTGAAAGCATTGGCAACAAAAGCCAAAATAGGCAAATGGGATCTAATTAAACTCCAGAGCTTCTGGACAGCAAAAGGAACAATCATTAGTGTGAACTGGCAAACGACAGAATGGGAAACAAATTTTGCAATCTATCCATCTGACAAAGGGCTAATATCCAGAATCTACAAAGAACTAAAACAGATTTATAAGGAAAAAGCAAACAAACCCATTCAAAAGTGGGTGAAGGATATGAAGAAACACTTTTCAAAAGAAAACATTTATGAGGCCAACAAACATATGAAAAAATGTTCATCATCACCGGTCATTAGACAAATGCAAATCAAAACTACATTGAGATACCATTTCATGCACGTTAGAATGACAATCACTAAAAAGCTGGAGACAACAGATGCTGGAGAGGATGTGGAGAAATAGGAACACTTTTACACTGTTGGTAGGAGTGTAAAGTAGTTCAGCCATTTTGGAAGACAGTGTGGCAATTCCTCAAGGATCTGGGAATAGAAATTCCATTTGACCCAGCAATCCCATTACTGGATATATACCCAAAGGATTATAAATTGTTCTATTATAAAGACACATGCACATGTATGTTCACTGCATCACTGTTTACAATAGCAAAGACCTGGAACCAACCCAAATGCCCATCAATGACAGACTGGACAAGGACAGTGTGGCACATATACACCATGGAATATTACACAGCCATTAAAAAGGATTCGTCCGAGTCCTTTGTAGGGACATGGATGAATCTGGAAACCATCATTCTCAGTAAACTGACACAAGAACAGAAAATCAAACACCACATGTTCTCACTCATAGGTGGGTGTTGAACAATGAGAACACATAGACACAGGGAGGGTAGCATCACACACTGTGGTCTGTTTGGGGGGCTAGAGTAGGGACAGCATGGGTGGGGAGGTTGGGGAGGGATAACATGGGGAGAATTGCCAGATATAGGTGAGGGGTAATGAGGCAGCAAACCGCATTGCTGTGTATGTACCTATGCAACAACCCTGCATGATCGGCACATGTACCTCAGAACCTAAAGTACAATAAAAAAATGTGGAATATATATACCACAGATGACTATTCTGCCATTAAAAAATATAAAGTCATGTTTTTTTTCAGCAACATGCATAGAACTGGAGGATTTTGTCCTAAGTGGAATAACTCAGAAACACAAAGTCAAAAATTGCATGTTCAAACTTGTAAGAGCTAAGCAATGAGTACACATGGACATACAGAGTGAAATAACATCGATAACTACAAAAAGTGGGAGAGTGTAAGGGAACTGAGGGAAGAAATACTACCTACCTATTTGGTACAATGTTCTCTATTTGGGTAATGGGTACACTACAACCCCAAACTTCACTACTATGCAATATATTCATGCAACATAACTGCATGACATGAATAACTGTACCTCCTAAATCTATAAAATTTCTCAAAAAGAGAAAAAGGAAATAAATATGTTCTAATAAGAAAAGATGGGCCAAGTAACTCGAACCAAAGGAAAGCTGATATAGCTATATTATTACAAATAATATAGGTTTAAGACATAAAACAATATCTAAAGATACTAAACTGGAGATGAATTTTTCAAAACATATGATTAAAATTTAATTCACTATACAGCTATAAACATACATGTAAGTAATACCACAATAAAGCAGAAATTCAATGAACTATAAAGAAAAAAGTATACATAACTAACGACATATAAGTAACATATACCTCAATAAACATAAGCAATGATTGACAGAACCACAAGAAAAAAATTTATGAATTCATTATAATTGTAGGAGATTTTAATACACATTATTGATACTTCAAGCAGACAAAAATATGCAGACGAAACATTTGACAGACGCAAATAACAAGCTTGATTTAAGGAAATATGTAAAACATTGCCAATATCTACATGAAATATTTACAAAAGGTGTCCACATAATATGCCTAAAGTAAATTTTAGCAAATTTCAAGAGGTTGAGTTTATGTACACCACATTTTCTGATCACAATGATTCTGTTAACAATCGGTAAAGAAACAACTTGAAGATGATCAAATGCTTGAAAATTTTAGAAACACACTTGTAAATATAACTCATGGCTCAAAGAAGAAAAAATAATGAAACTTAAGAAATATTTGGAAATGACCAATAACAAAAATAGTTAAAACTGTGTGGGATACAGCTAAAGTAATATTTAGAGGGAGTATAATAACACTAATTTCTTTTTTAAAACAAGATGAGTAAACCTAGCAACAAACTTAAGAATGTATGAAATAATAAAAAATGTTAATGAAGAGCAGAAAAAAACAGAAATAATAGTAATAGCTTTTAACCTGCGGAAGCTGAAAAAAAAATTGTAATAGCTGACATCCACATAGTGATTACTGTATGCTAAGCATTGCTCTAGGTTTTTAAATTTTTATTAACTTAAATTCTCCTTACCAGGTATATGATGAATTATTATACTAAATATTAAAATATGATATTTAAAAACAAGCCCAAATATTCTTTAAAATAATATAATAAAATAGGCAAATTATAGAATAAAAGAACCTACCAATAAACGAAAGTAAGAAAGAAAAACAGGGCAAATGTATTGATGTGATAGTTTAAATAACAAGAGGATAAACCAAACAATATTTTGAGACTAAAATGCCAATTTAGATGAATTAGACTAATTCCTAGTAAACTATGGCTTATCTAAATTGATTTAAGAATAAATGGAGGCCCGGGTGCAGTGGCTCACGCCTGTAATCCAAGCACTTTGGAGGCCAAGGCGGGCGGATCACCTGAGGTCGGGAGTTCAAGACCAGCCTGACCAACATGGTAAGACCCCATCTTTTAAAAAAAAAAGAAAAAAAAAAGAATAAATGGAGAAAAATACTATAATAATTAAAGGGGTGTATCAATACTTTATAAGAGTTCCACAGGCAACCAAGATTGTTTACAAACAATTCTACAAGAATGTTTACAAACTACCAAATCGCAATATTTGCAAATTCTATCAGAATATTCTACAAAAGGATTATGAAAATATTCACCTTTTCTAGACTACAATAGTATTGATGCCAAAAGGAGAGAAGAACAGTAGTAGAAAGAAAAAATAGAGATCAGTATGATCAGTATCACTCATTGATATAAGTGCAATGGTTTTATATAAAATACAGCAAATCATATTTCACAATGTATAAAAAAGAAGAAACAACATTATCATTCAGGTTAATCCCAGAAATATTACTGTAACATTACGATATTAACTAGTAGAATCCACCATATATCAGACTGTATTATCTAGTCACAAGAATTCATTCCTTCCCTTCCTGGGATGTTTCTTAATCCCAGGGTCTGGGATTTGGCTATGTGATTTACTTTGCCTGATAGACTGTGAAGAAATATAACAAACCATGTCCAATTGCATGATTTGGTTTTCTCCCTTGTACTTTTGCTCTCTGCCATGGGAATAGAATGCCCCAGTTAGAGGTTGCTCATTTGATATAGCCCCTGGAAAGGGGAGAAATTGGAGCTCAATTAATATGTATTTGACACATAACAATCATGTAACATGAGGAATAAATGAGTGCTTTGTTGTAAGCCACCAAGACATTGGATTCTTGGTTACTGCAGCAAAACAGATTAAAGCAGCAAAGCCTTGTGATAATCTTCAATGGAGCAAAACATTATTAAAATTTAACATCTACTTACAATTTTTACAAAAGATCTTATTAGAGAATGAAGAAAATTCCCTAATGCTATCTGCCAAAATACCAAAACAAAACAACAAAACATACTTACATAGTACTTAACAATTTTTAGTAATAAAATGGCATAAATTTTATGTTGAAGATTGGAAACAAGAAAAAATGTCCACAATCATCACTGCTATTAAATATCTAGCCTACACAGTAAGACAAAGAAAAAAATGAACATGAGTTGAAAAAGAATTTGCAGATGACAAACTTATATTCAAGGAAGGTTCAAATAATGATATAAAATTTTAGAATTAATAAGAGAGTTTATCATCTTTGCTGAGTACATATTAATATAAAAATCAACTGTATTTATATATGCCAGAGAAAAGGGTTTTAGGGAATGTAGCAAAAATGATAGTAACAGAATTATTGAGTAATTAAGTATAATCTAATAAGAGATATGTGAAATCTTTATGGAAAAAGATTTTAAATTTTAATGAAAGGCATTTAAGAAAATCTGAGTAAATGGAATAATATCCACATTCCTGGATAGAAAAGTCAGTATCTTCATTAAGCTACTTCTCCCTAAATTTAACCACAGAATCCATGTAAGTACAATAAAATCCTAACAAGTGTTCTTTGTGGAATTAAAAGCTGATTCTTAGTCTTTTATAGAAATGAAAAAGTCTATGAATGGCTTGAACACTGATTTTAAAAAGAATATATTTAGGGGATCTATCCAAGAGATATCAATATTCATTTTGAGGCTATAATAATTAAAAGAGATGATATAGCAGAGATATAAATGAATAGAGCAGTTCAACAAAATAGAAATTACAGAAACATTTCCATACATAACAAAAATATCTAAAGAACAGAAAAAGCATAGCAGATCAGTGTATAAAAAGACCATGTTACTCAGAAAAAATATCTATATATACTTCAAAGTATACTGAAAAATCAATTCTAGGTAGATTAAAGATCACACATGAAAGGCAAACTGTAAAAGTTTTAGAAGATAATTTGGAAAATATCTTTATGACCTTTCAATAAGGAAAGATTTATTAATGAAGACTTCAAAGGCGTTAATCTTAAAAGAAAGTATTGATCAATACGATTACCTTATAATACACACCTTTTATTCAACAAATAACAACTCAAGAAATTTATGATGACAAACTACAAATTGGAAAGTGGTATTTACAGGAAATAAATAACAAGACTACAATAAACAGCCTAATAAAATATGAAAAATGAGCAGATATTTTATAGAGCAAGATATATTATGTTCTGGTTCTACTTAAAGATGGGAAAACAAAAACATAACAACAAATGATATATAGAATATATGATACATTAAAATATTAAGAGATGATCAAGATAATTATTAGTAAATAAGATGCAAATTAGAGCCACAAATGTGTTAGTTAGCATTTTATATTCATTCAGTAGTGCCAAAATTAAGAAGTCGAAAAGCATCAAGCATTGATAATATGTGGATCTAGAGGCAGCCTATAGACTCTTGCAGAAGATAAACTGATACAATTACTCAGAAAAACAATTTTGAATTATCTAGTAAAATTAAAGCCTACAGAATTGTTTGCAACAGCAAAAAGAAAACTAGAAACAGTAAATGTATATTAAAGAATATTGGATAAATAAATTGTAGTATATTCATACATAGGTATTTCACTTAGGGGTAAAAATGAATGTACTATTGATGCATGCATCAGTACAAGATAAATCTAACAGTTGTAATTTGAATAAAAAACATGCAGGTAAAAAGTAAGATGTACTATATTACCACTTATGTGTAATTCAAAAACATTCAAATGTAACCGTATGTTTTACTGGTATCTTATTAATTTTGTTAAAAAATGAGAATAATGATAAACACAGAAATACATTAGGTAGGGAGGAGAGGATGTCCTAAGTGGACTTTATATGTTCTATTTCTTAAGCTGAGTAGTGGATATGTAGGTATTCTCCCTAACTTACATATTAAAATACTATTTTATATATGTTAATTATTTTATGAAATTCAAAAAATTAAGCAAAATTTAGTATGGCAAAAATCATGAAGATGGCATGCAAAGTCTTAGAATTAACAGTGTATACAAATCAATTAAGATTCTATGAAGTTGTCATGTGTATGTTAACTACTAGAATTCAACTACTATATTAAACATGTGGGTAATAGCATCTCAAAATTAGAAATATGCTGTCTGGACAGAGACAGCTAGTTAAGAAGGCATTGCTGAATCTACCTGTATTTAACTCCCATGTCTTTTCCTAAACACTCCCTCTTCAAAATTTAAATTAAGTTGAATGCCTAAAAGCAGACACAGTGTTTTCTTGAATACCTTATACTAGTGATTCTGCTAAAAATCTATCTTCCATGTAGGAAGGAAGATTTATCTTTAAGGCTCTGCTTCAACTACAGGAAAGCATGTTAGTATCCGAAAAAAGTTTGTTAAGGTTTTAAAGGTAATGAAAACTGTGAAGTAATCTCTTGGTAAATCTCATTGATGGCACCTCCAAATTTCTGTTGCATTTAAACAGATAGCAATGTTATGGTAAAACAGGTATGGTTCATGTTCTTATCTCTTTCTGAAATACCTATAAATTTTTTAGCATTTGGGATTCAGAACCTAAGGAAGCAATCGAGAAATACCAAACATTCCATTTCCTCTACTTCCATTGACATAGTTGCATTAAAATAGTATTTGAAAAGTTTCAAAATAGAAAGAACCAATTGAATCTTCCCTAGTAAACAAGGCACTTTTAATTTCTACTTCAATGTCTAGGAGATATGCAACTGTCAGAGTTGACATCCTCTGGAGTTTTTGAGGCAATTTTCAAAGAAATTCAGAACTAAATGGTGCAAACAGAAGTACCTTGGAGAGCTCCAGTAGTTACTGCAGTCATGGGTTTAAAATTTGAAATAAAAATGATGTCCCCCAGTATAACTTCACAGAAAACCTTTCTGTATTCTATGCTACCACACAAGGGTCCATTTTGTGACAGAATAAAACTCACTTTCTTGTTTTGCATGCTTAATGCTTCCCTGGGAAATACTACTCATGTCTAGGAGTTTACAAGGATATCATTTATGAAAAAAAATTTTGCTAACATGGCTTAAATATATAAATAATTTTTGAGGAATTAGTTTAAATTTGTTAAAATATCACTCTACAGCACAAAATAATAATTTTGTGTTGATTAATAGCAATAATCCCTTGTTTGTTTTAAGCAATTTAATTAACTGTATGTAAAAAGAGTATTTGAAAAGACAGCAATCATAGCAAATCCATAGTGCTAGTACTTTTTGACAGATTAAATAGCAGAAAATAGAGATCTGAGAATATATACCTCAAAAAATGTTTGTTTAATTGTTTGGCCATTAATTAATTCATTCATTCATGTTCATTTTGCCAGTGTCATCACATTATTTCTTTAAACATTTTACTAAAGTGTATCACAGAGAAGAGTCAGCAAATTGTCATGCATAACCTAATGAATTTTTTACAAAATGAATATGTCTATTTTATCAACACCCAAATCAAGAAACAGAGTACCAACAACACGGAAAAAGCATCCTTCATACCTCAGTCAAGACATCAACCCTCAGATAGTCTTTTGTGCCTGCTTCTTTTATTCAGACTTACATTGGAGAGAGCTATCAGTGTTGCTGCATGGAGTTGTAGTTTGTTCATTCTTATTGCCATGTAAAATTCCACAGTATACTACAACATGTTTATCTGTTGTACTCTTGATGAGCATATGTAGTTTCCAATTCAGTGTCATTATGAATAATGCTTGTATAAACACTCTTGTACATTTCTTTTGGCAAACACATTACACATTTCAGTGGAATTACTGACTTATACAGTACCTGTGTGTTTAGCTTGGTAGATTCTGTCAAACATCTTTCCAACCTGGGTTTATCAATTTACAGTCACATCTGTTGTTTGTGGACATCTTAGTTGTTTCACATTCTTACAAATATTTGGTATTTTAGCCATCCCAGTGGATGTGTAGTAGTATCACTTTTTGGTTTTAATTTGCTTTGTCCTGGTGAGTATCTATTCATTTACTGGCCATTTGAATAGTCCCTTTTTAAAGTTCCTGTTTATTTTTTCTATTGGATTGTCATCAAGTTACTTTGAGGATAAATTAAAACACTGCAATTAAAAGGATATTTGTAAATTTGCAAGTGTTAAGTAGAAAGCATTTTACTAAATTAATATATGTATATATGTATGTACACATGTATACATGTGTGTTTGTGTGTGTGTGTATTTGTGTGTGTGTATGAAATATTGAAGATGCCCATTTACTAGATCACATGAAGGCTGAGAGTTTTCCTAATGTGGCATTTTCTTTTCTTTTCTTTTCTTTCTTTTTTTCTTTTTTTTTTTTTTTTGAGAGAGTTTCACTCTTGTTGCCCAGGCTGGAGTGCAATGGTGTGATCTCGGCTCACCGCAACCTCTGACTTCTGGGTTCAGGTGATTCTTCTGCCTTGGTCTCCTATGTAGCTGGGATTACAAGCATGCACCCCCACATCCAGCTATTTTTTTTTTCAGTAGACATGGGGTTTCTCCATTAAGTCAACCTGGTCTTGAACTCCAACCTCAGGTGATCCGTCCAACTCAGCCTTCCAATGTGCTGGGATTATAGGTGTGAGCCACTGTGCCCGGCCTAATGTGGCATTTTCTTAACAACTTTCCTCTTGTGAGAGTAAGAAACTATGTATGTAAATTCCCCAGGTAAGAATATGACATGTCATACAAGCTCAATAAATACGATGGCTACTCTTATTATATATACTTTTACTATAAAATTTAGTTGACTTGAGTTTGAAGCATTGTAACATTGCTAAGGAAAGATGATATCCCTGAACTACATGGAACTGAAAATCAAACCAAAGGAACAACTGATAGCTGATCAAAGATTTTCATCAACAATTATAATATTTTATGTCTAATAAAAATCTCCTCATGATGACTTCACATATATTGGGTAGAGGGGCCTTGTGTAAAGTTTACCAATAACCTCAGAATAATCTGAGAAAGTTGGCAGCCTAAGGATTATGGCTTCACTGGCAGCATTAGACAACATATCAAACTCAAATGAATATTTTGGGGTCTTTTTCTGTGTGGATTTTGCTTTAAGTCTATGAGAGTAAGAAACTTTTCTAACTCTTATGATTAACAAATTTGGATACATATGTTTGAATCAGGTGACCTAATTTCCTGTTGATCACAGCCTAGGAACTCTTTCAAAGTTCTTTTGATTGGTCATATTTTCCTAGGAGATATTGATCACGTTTAGAGAATAGGGAAATTATTTACCTTACACAGGATATTTATCAAAATGTAGAGTGAGAAAAGTCTGTTGCCTTGAGATTGAAGAAAGTTGATGATTACACATTTATGCTAAAATTGACCAAAGAATTTGAAGTATACACAATTGTCACCAATGCCTTTGCAGGATATTTGAGTCCAGGATATTTGTATTCCAATGTGAACTTTCAGAAAAATACATTAATGCTGAGGCGAAATTTGAAATAACAGGTCACAGGTGTGAAACTGGAAAAAACAGCATATTATCCTGGAATGTGAGACTTCAGAAACAGGTGACTCTTTTCAGCCAAATTGACTATAAGTCTCTGAGTTATAAAGGAAAGAGAAGAGCCCCCATAAAATAAGGTTGACAGATAATACTTTATCAGAACAGCAATCTGTAGTTTTCAGAATAGAAAGGGTTGCTATCATGTATTCATATCTTCAGCCATCCCAGAGAACTGTTCAACAATGTTAGTATTTTAATATTTTCAGGTTTGCATGTGTAGGCTTATATATTTGTGTGTATTTAATAATATAGTAGAGTGCATTGGTAGATGATTGAGATATATTGTTTTAATTTAAATTATTTGCATGTTATGCTTTTGGGAAGAGGGATTATTAAAGCTTTAAAAACTTCTAGAGTTAAGACTATTATTCTATACTAATGCATCCCTGATGTACTAATTACTGAAGCACTCTGAGCAGTTGTTTGAAATATAGGATCAATTTAGAGAGTTAAATACAGAATAACAACAGCAAAGTATGCATGTCTTGCTTTTCTATTGAGTTTCACATTCAACTTTTTCTTTATATCATTATCTTATTTCTTATCCATTCATTAACCTAAGAGTCATACCAAAAATGCTTTACAGTGTTGTTTTTAATTATCTGTCTTTCATGGTGAAAACCAAGGCAGGGTTCAGCTTTGTGTTAATTAATGTATTATGCTTAATTTATTTCTACACCCTACATTTCTCTGTTTTACTTGGCCTTCTGAAACATCTTTCTGAATTTGAATTAATGTGCTTTTGAAGAACCTTTCTAAAAATGTATTTGAAGTTTGTAATGTCTTTGGAATTTACAAATTTAAGGCAATAAAAAAGTTTTGTTTCATAAAAGTGGAACACATGCCATATTTTAATCTGATGTAGAAACAAAATCAATAAAGAATATAGTATCTTTCTAGTTAAGTAATGGCAATATGTAACTAATTGATGTTTTGCAATTTTAAGGGCTTATAGTATTTAACATTACAGTCTCAATATTTTGTGTTGATTCACTTTGAAGGACAAAAGCAGAAAAGGAAGCAATTTTTTTTTCTACTCCAGGTAATTTTATTTATTTTATTTTATTCTTTTTATTGCATTTTAGGTTTTGGGGTACATGTGAAGAACATGTGAGATTGTTGCATAGGTACACACATGGCAGTGTGATTTGCTGCCTTCCTCCCCATCACCTATATCTGGCATTTCTCCCCATGCTATCTCTCCCTGACTCCCCACTCCCCGCTGTCCCTCCACTATTTCCCCCAGACAGACCCCAGTGTGTGATGCTCCGCTCTCTGTGTCCATGTGTTCTCATTGTTCAACACGCACCTATGAGTGAGAACATGCAATGTTTGATTTTCTGTTCTTGCGTCAGTTTGCTGAGAATTATGGTTTCCAGGTTCATCCATGTCCCTACCAAGGACACGAACTCATCAGTTTTTATGGCTGCATAGTATTCCAAAAAGGAAGCAATTTTTACTGGAACAGTACCATGATTATTCCCAGAGAAGAGTGGAAGGCTGGGTGATGAACACCTAATGGGCCACCCTTCCTCTAACAATATTTTACCCAAGTCAAAGCAGTCTGTAAGTCTTGAAGAGGAAGAGAGGCAGGGAAGAAATGGTGAATAGAAACATACAAACGGAGTCATGTGAAAAATCAGAAAGAGATGACACAATTGCTGGGCAAGAATGAGTGAATAGGACTTGTGGAGAAAGAAAAGGAGTTAGGTATGTGATGGGCATATACAACATAAGAAAAACTCAAGTCTTTATATATGTCTTTTCCATAGCACCAGCTGAATGTCTATAAATGTCTATAAAATGTGTATGCATATAAATAATCAGCACCAGTCTATCTACTCATTTATTCATTAGATATATACACAGTTCCAGTAACTAGGGTTACAGTGGCGAACAAGGCACAGCTGTGTTCTACTCTCATGGAACTTATAATCTAGTAGGAAGTTGCCATTATACTAGTAGATATATAAATGCCTGTCATTAAAATAATGACTCCTTTATGAAAGTGACGTTCTGTATGAAAGGATCTCAAATCTTGTATAAGAGTCCAGAAAAAACAATGTGGAAGAGGGGTTACAAGTCTGAGTTTTGGAGTCAGGGTCTTAGGTTTGGTGCATTTATTGGTTGAGTGGCTCTCAGTTATTAAACCTTCTAAGCCTTCATTTACTCACTTTTAAGTGACTGTAATATTAGTATCTACTTTATAAAATGTCTATAAAAATTAAAGAGCTAATATGCCAAAGAAGGGGAGTTAGAAGGTGAGATCAGGAAAACATCCATAGGGCTTTGGAATTGTTATAGATATACTTCTCGGGTTGCAGAGTACAGTGTGACTGAGGGTTATTATGCTAATGTATATCACATATACTCTTTTGTATACATAAAAATCCTTTTTATTTAATCTTTAAAAACAATTTTTAGAACAGTTAAGAAAAGTAAGACATCAGTAGTCTTTTACATCATGATTATTTCTGTGGCATAGGATTATGGGGAACTTTCACTTTATTACTCATTTTTGAGAACTTTCAATTTCTGAAAATGAACATATCTATTTTTAAAAAGCATAGAGGCAGAATAAAAATAAATAAAGTTATAGTAAGTGTAAACAAAATGAATAAAGTGATAGTAAGTGTAAAATATTCATATTCCAGTAATGGGCTGTAGCGAGTTGTAAAAATGAAACTTTCAATGTTCAGGAAAAAAGCAGTGTAAGTTAAGTAGTGATGGGGAATGCAGTAGTATAAATATGCCACACACAACGGTTTCTAAGTGACCTTTAGGAAGAGGGATGAGGGTGGTGATATGATCAAGGCATAAGTGAAATATTAGGGCTTATGGTGATATTATCTTTTTTGTTCTGGTGATGATTATATGGGGTGTTCATTTGTGATAATTTAGAAAGCTATATGCTTATGAACTGTGCACTGCTCTATATGTATATTTCAATAACTAAATCAATTTAAGGGAAAATAGAGAAAGGTACAGACTTCACCTTCAGCCCCACCCAAAAGCTCACAACTTAGCAGTGAGTACTATGTTCATGCTCTTCATGTTGGTTGAATTTGGACTGCCCCCAAAAAGTATCACCCCATTAATTTTGCTACTTGAAATGTTACAGGTTTTATAATTTGTTTGAAGCCAAGGTAAATTTAGATTTTAAAATTAAATGTTGGCTACAAGTATAACATAGCTTGCAACTAGTTTTAAGTGTGTACATTTTTAAATAACATAAAAAGAGTTCAAGTCAAGACTTGGGGTCTGTGATGATTTTTTTCTTTTTACTTTAAAAGGAATCTTTGTATTATCTAACTTGCTTTGATGCATTTGGAAGACAGCGCCTTATAAAATGAAAGTCCTAAGACATAAAGAAATTTCTGAAAGTCTTAACTCTTTGACACTTGTTACTTGCTACTATAACAGGAAATTAAATTTTTCAGTATTTTTCAAAAGTAATTTTTTAAATAGATTGAGTAAAATGCATTTACTTCCATGATTAGTTAACAAAGGTAAAGACATAAAGCTATTATTGACTCTGTCAAATGATGGGTCAGATCTTGGAATACAGTACTTACTCTAACACACAGAATTTCATGAAGCCACAATGGAAGAGCCAGACCTCCTTTCCTTCCAATTCAAAATGCATCCATTCATTGAAAAAAAAAATTATCTAAATGTCCATGGGTGCCAGGTACTGTTCTCAGCAGTGGGAGTCCAGAATGGTAATACATACATGTGATATACATAGCAATGGAAATCTGTCCCTCAAAGTTAGAACCATAAAGCCTTGGTGTTGATATCACCCAATTCTTACCAATTATGAGAACTGATTCATTAATAAGTCTAGTTGTCTTGAGGGGAGGGTGGGGAGAGAGAAAGAGAGAGAGTATAAAAATTTGGGAAACTTTGTAACAAAAATTGTACTCATATCTAATACAACAAAGTCATAGTTTAGATAATCTTATTTCATAATTTGTGGCAACAGTGATAGATTGATAGAGTGACATTTGTTTATTTTTCAAGACATAGGTATTTTAACATAAAATACAGAAAGAATGTCCTACTAAATGTTATCCATGGTTATTCTGTGTAGTTGGATTATACACAATTTTACTTTCTTTATGTATTCTGTAATTTAAATTTTAAATAGACAGTAATTGCTTTTGTAATCAAAGGGAAAATAGCAA
The DNA here is from genome assembly GCA_963573385.1 of Cacajao melanocephalus. Lineage (NCBI taxonomy): Eukaryota > Metazoa > Chordata > Mammalia > Primates > Pitheciidae > Cacajao > Cacajao melanocephalus. Next base: position 5,063 of record CAUYLG010071671.1, on the reverse strand, counting down.
ATTGCAAAGTAGAGACCTTGAAACTAAGTTAAAAAATTGACAAATAGACCTGTCTCTATTTGCAATGATCAATATCACAACATTTATATATAACCATGGAGAACCATCATTTCCTGAATGTGTTAGTCCAGGAAAAACCCAGACAATAAATGATTTCTCAATCAATACAGTTCAACTCCAGAAAAACTATTTATAGTGTTCTGGCACTGAATTTGGCTTGGTTAATATAGGATAGTCTAATTTTTATTTATTTCTTCTTCCTAAGGGTATGGGTCAAATATAGGTATAGAAGATGATGTTGAAATAGGATGTGCTGAAGCAAGAGTTAAAATGTGAAGCATTGTAGCAGAAAGTGTAATACAGAAATGGTTTTACTGCTAAATGAACCAGAACTCTCTGTTGCAGGGCATGACAAGGTGATGATGTCTATTTATTTGCTTAGAGACATATTAAATATAAGTACATAGAGATTTATATCCCTCTTTGTGTAGCAAATCAGACTATCCAGTTTCTTAAATATACATCTCTTATTCAGTAACAAAGCATACAATTTCCTATTCAAAGAGAATGTAGATATTTTTAAAACTTAATATCTTTAAATCTATGTGTTAAAAATTCTTCATTTAGAAAAATTCCTTACTTAAAAATTATTGTATTTTAGTAATGAAAATAAGCTTTGGATTCATCACCTATAATTTCCTTACTTTTGAGATGCAAGCATTGAGATAAAGAAATTAGGTGACTTTTTAGCTCAAAGTTTTAAGGAAACTAATCCAGAATGTCAGAATTCACAGAGGTGAAACAAAGTGGAGACATTTCTAACAGGAGGGTTTGAGTCACATTAGGAAATTGTCTAATTTCCTAAAATAAAAAGACCTTCCATATATGTCCTAATTTATTTAGAAATCATGTTTCTCAAATTAAAACATAGCAGTTTTCTGGTATCAACAATTAATTTTTTAGTACTTGTTGGGTACCTGAAAGATTATTCCACAATACAATCAATATAAAAAATATTTTTAGACCATATATTTGGAGAACTTAGCATTATACTTAAGAGATAACCTGTACTATTAGAACATTGCTATAGTACAAGGTAATACGCAATAAAATCCCAACTGAATATATTCTAGAGACAAATTGTATAGCAAGAAGATGACTTGTTACAAATGCTTAGAAGGAAATACTGGGATTATTTGGAATGGCTCTAGGATGAAATCTCATTCCAAATAATCTTAGTGTACCTGAGGTGGTGCTGGGAGATTGGTAGAGTTCTGAAAACTGAAGCAAAGATACAAGCAAGTAAATAGATGTATGACATTTTACAGCAGGGATAGAAGTGCCTGGTGTGGGGAACATTTCAGATATATGAGAAAAAAAGAAAAAAAAAAAGAAAGAAAAAAAGCTAGAATGGGAAGTTAGGGATACATTTGAGAGGCTATACTAGTCATTCAGGAAGAAATGTGTCAGGTCCTGGCCTACAGAACAGAAAGAAAGGTATACAACTAAAAATCAGAGAAAAGTACACTAAATAGGATATAAAAAAAATCAGCTTATCTAAACCTTAATAATGAATGATTTTATTCATTGTTCAGTCAGGAAAGATAGAACAAAGCAGAACAAAACAATAAAATAGATGTCTCAGGCTAAAATGAGAAACAGTTATTCTCTAATATTACTGTCCAGACCGTAAGCTAGTTTTAATGGAATAAGTCAACCAGGCCAAGTGGAATGAGACTTAAAGTGGTAAAGTGTACTCATCTGCTATTGAGAAAAGTTTAGTGTATGGTGGGGCAATAGCATTACCATCTGATGGGCATAAGAAGTTTCTTAAAATATTTTGCTGTAAAATGCAAAAGAATGGAAATCATAACAAACAGTCTCTCAGACCACAGTGCAATCAAATTAGAACTACGGATTAAGAAACAAACTCAGAACCACACAACTTCATGGAAACTGAACAACTGGCTCTTGAATGTTGACTGGATAAACGATGAAACGAAGGCAGAAATAAAGATGTTCTTCGAAACCAGTGAGAATGAAGACACAATGTACCAGAATCTGTGGGACACATTTAAAGCAGTGTCTAGAGGAAAATTTATAGCAATACATGCCCACATGAGAAGCAAGGAAAGATCTAAAACTGACATCCTATCATCCAAATTGAAAGAGCTAGAGGAGCAAGATCAAAAAAATTCAAAAGCTAGCAGAAGACAAGAAATAACTAAGATCTGAACTTAAGGAGATAGAGACACAAAAAACCCTTCAAAAAATCAATAAAACCACGAGCTGGTTTTTTGAAATGATCAGCAAAATAGACTCTAGCCAGATAAATGAAAAAGAAAGGAGAGAAGAATCAAATAGATGCAATAAAAAACAATAAAGGGGATATCACCACTGATTCCACAGTAATACAAACTACCATCAGAGATTACTACAAACAACTCTATGCACATAAGCAGGTAAACCTGGAAGAAATGCATAAATTCCAGGGCACTTGCACCCTCCCAAGTCTAAAACAAAAGAAGTTGAAACCCTGAATAGACCAATAAATAGACCAATTAATTGAGGCAGCAATTAATAGCCTACCAACCAAGAAAACCCCAGGTCCAGATGAGTTCACAGACAAATTCTACAAGACGTACAAAGAGGAGCTGGTACCACTCCTTCTGAAATTATTCCAAGCAATACAAAAAGAGGGAAATTTTCCCAAATCATTTTATGAGACCAACATCATCCCGATACCAAAACCCGACGGAGACTCAACAAAAAAAGAAAACTTCAGGCCAATATCCATGATGAACATAGATGCAAAAATCTTCAGTAAAATACTGGCAAACCAATTGCAACAGACATCAAAAAGCTTATCCATCACGATCAAGTAGGGTTCATTCCAGGGATGCAAGGCTGGTTCAACATGCGCAAGTCAATAAGCCTAATCCACTGCATAAACAGAACCAAAGACATAAACCACATGATTATCTCAATAGACGCAGAGAAGGCCTCCAACAAAATTCAGCAGCCCTTTATGCTAAAAACTCTCAATAAACTAGGTATTGACAGAACATATCTCAAAATAATAAAAGCTATTTATGACAAACCAATAGCCAATATTAAACTGAATAAGGAAAACCTAGAAGCATCCCCTTAAAAATCTTGCACTAGACAAGGATGCCCTCTCTCATCACTCCTATGCAATATAGTATTAGAAGTTCTAGCCAGAACAATCAGGCAAGAAAAGAAATAAACGGTATTCAAGTAGGAAAGGAGGAAGTTAAATTGTTTCTATTTGCAGACGACATGATTGCATATTTAGAAGACACCATCATCTCAGCTCAAAATCTCCTGAAACTGATAAGAAACTTCAGCAAAGTCTCAGGTTACAAAATCAATGTGCAGAAATCACAAGCATTCCTGTACACCAATAACAGACTAACAGAGAGCCAAATCAAGAACAAACTGACATTAGCAATTGCTACAAAGAGAATAAAATACCTAGGAATACAACTAACAAAGGATGTAAAGGACCTTTTCAAGGAGAACTACAAACCACTGCTCAAGGAAATAAAAGAGGACACAAACAGATGGAAAAACATTCCATGCTCATGGTTAGGAAGAATCAGTATCGTGACAATGGCCATACTGCCCAAAGTAATTGTGGATTCAATGCTATCGCCATTAAGCTACCTATGGCCTTCTTTACAGAACTGGACAAAACCACTTTAAACTTCAAATGGAACCAAAAGAGCCCACATAGCCAAGACAATCCTAAGCAAAAATAACAAAGATGGAGGCATCACGCTACCTGACTTCAAAGTATTCTACAAGGCTACAGTAATCAAAACAGCATGATACTGGTACCAAAACAGAGATATAGACCGATGGAACAGGACAGAGGCCTCGGAGGCAATGCCGCACATCTACAACCATCTGATCTTTGATAAACCTGACAAAAATAAGCAATGGGGAAAGGATTCCCTCTTTAATTAATGATGTTAGTGAAACTGGCAAGCCATGTGCAGAAAGCAGAAACTGGACCCCTTCCTGACACCTTACACTAAAATTAACTCCACGTGGATTAAAGATTTGAACATAAGACCTAACACCATACAAACCCTAGAAGAAAACCTAGGCAAAACCATTTAGGAAATAGGCATAGGCAAGGACTTCATGACTAAAACACCAAAAGCATTGGCAACAAAAGCCAAAATAGACAAATGGGATCTAATTAAACTCCAGATCTTCTGTAGAGCAAAGGAAACAATCAGAGTGAACCAGCAACCAACAGAATGGGAAAATTTTTTGCAATCTACCCATCTGACAAAAGGCTAATATCCAGAATCTACAAAGAACAAAAACAGATTTACAAGAAAACAAACAAACCAACCCATTCGAAAGTAGGCAAAGGATATGAACAGACACTTTTCAAAAGAAGGCATTTATGAGGCCAATAAACATAGAGAAAAAATGCTCGTCATCACTGGTCATTAAAGAAATGCAAATTAAAACCATATTGAGATACCATCTCACACACGCCAGTTAGAATGGCGATTATTAAAAAATCTGGAGACAACAGATGCTGGAGAGGATGTGGAGAAATAGGAACACTTTTACACTGTTGGTGGGAGTGTAAATTAGTTCAACCACTGTGGAAGATAGTATGGCGATTCCTCAAGGACCTAGAAATAGAAATTCCATTTGACCCAGCAATCCCATTAGTGAGTATATATCTAAAGGATTATAAATTGTTCTGTTATAAAGACACATGCACATGTATGTTCATTGCAGCAGTCTTTACAATAGCAAATACCTGGAACCAACCCAATGCCCATCAATGATAGACTGGACAAGGAAAATGTGGCACATATACACTGTGAAATACTATACAGCCATAAAAAAATGATGAGTTCATGTCCTTTGTAGGGACATGGATGAATCTGGAAACCATCATTCTCAGCAAACTGACACAAGAACAGAAAATCAAACACCACATATTCTCACTCATAGGCAGGTGTTGAACAATGAGAACACATGGACACAGGGAGGGGAGCATCACACACTGG